>JASDQU010683776.1:1918-65293 GCA_032191745.1 Picea mariana | reverse complement strand
TATTGGGGAAGGCCAAGATGTTCTTGATTCCCCATGAAGTTACTTAAACCTACCTCTGGTCTGATGGGGGGGTTCGACTGATGGATTTTTTGCTAATTTCTTGTACATTCATTCATTTCCCTCATGCACTCACTCACCCATTCATTGATCCATCCTCATTTGAGTCTTTTCTTGGGAAAGGGAACCAAACTGCTGAATATTAGCCATGGGATAGTTGGTTGTAGTGCTCACTGGTGTGATCCAACTGTGATTTGAGGCCTGCATGTCTCAGATTCATTTTCCTATGTCTAGCGTTGTTCACAGTTGTGAGTCCTGAGAGTTCCATCATTGAGATTCTATACCAGTTGCGTTGGAGATCGAATAAGAAGAAGGACTACTTGAGGGACTATGTGGCAGAGAAGGGTGGAGTTCCATTCTCTCAGATGGTGCAAACTGGGTAGAAGAGAGTTGGGTACTTGTATTGTTGTGAGAGTTGGGAAGCCTGTGAGAGCTTGGGTGCTGACTAGTTTGGGAAGCCAAGTAACACTTTGGAACCATCCTTGTGGAAAAGGATGATTTTAGGGGATAAATTTCACTCATGGGCTAATTTTCCATGGTTTTTCCAAAAACGAGATTCGCTATTTTAAAAATGATTCACCTAGATTCTATAGGATAAAATTATTCTACCTTAAAAATTGCCAAAATTTTATAAAAACTATATAAAATCCTTAGAAATTTGAATATTTTTACAAAAATATCACCAATCATTTATAGTTGGCATATGAAGGATTAGTAAGATTCGACAAGGTTTCTACATTTTAAAATAAATTTCCATCCTTAAAATCATCCTTGCTTGTGGATTCATAGCCCTGGCTTGGGGGTGACGTTTCTATTGAGATTTGTAATAATAGTGTCTACGGTTGGGTGGAATGTCCTTGGTCTACAACCAGTTAGTGTCATCTTTCATAAAGATAAGAGCTCTCTTTTATGGTATCAACTGCATGTATATGAATGTATTTTCGATGTATATTTAATTATCGTTTAATTGAATATTTAGACTATGCATGCTTGCTCACTACTATTGTGCATGTTGTTAAATTATTTCCTTTTATGCATCCTTAAATTTCAAAAAGGTATCGGTAAGAGAAAGAAGTCCAAGGGTCGACTTGAAGGTAGAGTACCCCGGCCTGTGGGTGGCTAAGTATGTTACAGTTTGGTATTAGAGATTCTGGTTGAAACATTGGGCTGGTATGGGCCAGTTCTATTGGTCAGAGTCTCATGGTTGAGATTGAACTCTGATCGTGAAGTTGAAAATATCAGGAGGAATGGCGTTGTAGAATCTATGTAGGAGTTGGAACGTCATATATCCTTTGTAAGGGTTTGAAGGATCGTGATCATTCCTCTTTGAATTTAGGAGCGATCACCACTATAGGATCAGGAGAGATTTGGGATCATTGGATCGGAGGACAGGTGAACAAGGGTCGTCTGATGTAAAGGAAGCAAGGGTTAAGGTCCCAACTATTGAATCCCATTGGAGAGAGAGATCAACAAACAGAAGGCATTGTGGGGAACCAAGTTGCACAAGAAATAATTCCCCAAGACGGTCCCACAATCCAAACCACGGTTTCACCAAGGGGTTACGTGTCAGCATCAGGATAATTGTGGGGCGAAAAGAGGGTTACTCCAAACCGATGATGTGTGCCCCTACAAATTTAAAGGCATGCAGTGATTTGAGTTGCTAGTGCTCGAGCAATGAACCTTCGAAGATTAGAAGTAGTTGGGGATTGTCAATATATAGGAATACATGCGTTAATCGATCGTGTGCTCTAGGTGAAATCACTTCAGGGAAAAATGAAGTTTGAGGGTTGAGATTTTTGAAACCCGAAGATCTGAAAGGATCTCAGCCATTAATCTTCCAAGAGCCACACGTCACCAAATCCAGGGCTTCAGATAAAAGCCAGTGGGGCCAAATAAGTTTTGAACTTTGATATTTCCGAAGTCTGAAGACCCAAAGAAAGTCTCGACCGTCAGATTAAGGAGGACACGTGATGCAGATCCGTGGACTCTGGGTGAAGACCCAAAGTGAATATTAGTCGTTCGATCCAGAAGGACACATGGAGACATATTTTCCAGTTTGGGAATTCGAAGTTTGGGAATTTGGAGTTTGGGAGAATTGGAAGTGTGCTAGTATGGAAACTCCCGAAGTCCCGAAGCTCGAAGAGTCAAAGTGATGGGGCACGATGACATCACCTAGAGGTGATGTGGATCCTGGAAGAGTTGAAGTGACGTGGCTTGTGGATGTCACCTAGGATGATGTGGACACATGGGATGTGTGCCACATGTTAGTAAGTTTTGAGCATATGGAGTATTGAAATGTCAGTTAGAACATGACATGTGCCACCCGCCCATTTGGGCCACATGTCCGCTTCCAATATTTTGCCACGTGGTGACAGATCATGCAATCCAGAGACTGGTCACTCTAGTGGGGAAAGATGTGATAAGTTGCATTGGGTCAAAAACTCCCAAAGCCCCGAAGTCCAGAGTACATATCGACCATTGATTCCAAAATACACACGTCGAAGGATCATTGAATTTGGGTAAAATCACTCTGGGAGAACATACAGGAGGAAAGTTTGAAACTTTTGAAGCCCAAAGAGTCGAAGTGATTCACAACTATTGATCTATGGGAGGACACTCGTCAATAGATCATGAACTCTGGGTAAAAGAGTTTTAGGCAGAGGCAAGTGAGGAAAGTTGAGACCCCCGAAGCATGGAGTCTCGAAGTGGATCTCGATCATTGATCATGAAAGAGGACGAGGACCGTTGATCCAGTCCTAGCTGAAAGTTCTGAAGTCCCAAAGTTCTGGACAAGCGATTTTTCAGCTAAGTGCAGGGTCATGGCTATGGTCATATGCAGATTGAGAGCTGAGGGAAGTAGGGCTAAGGACCAAATTGGTGGTCTTCGAGACAGAAAAGTGATAAGGAAGGATTTAGTCGCGGTTTCTAGTTGTGGTCACCTGGGAAGGTGGTTTCAAGGAAGTGCCTGCGCAGGATGAAATTCTATGTCAGCCAAGGATAACAAGACACTGTTATTTTCAAAGAATGGGGATATGATCTCCATGAACAAAAAAAACAAAGAGACTTGTAGCATGATTTGGAAAAACAAATTATCATATGAATAATTCTAACAAAATGGTCGCTTGCACATTTTGTAGAATTGAGGGGTTTGAGTACATTAGCTTAGGATGTGTATTGAAGAAATGGAAGAAGGCGAGGGAGCCTCCAGTCATGATAAGGAGGCCAAAGGCCAGAATACCATAGTTGGTAATGCAGAGACAGAGTCGAATGGACGCAAGGGAAAAGGAGAGAAGGAAATTTTAATAGAAATGGTAAGAAGCTTGAAGATGGAAGTGCAGATCTACAAAGAAGACTATGAGAGAATGATGAGAGAGAAAAGTTAGATAAATGCTCAAGTGTTGCATATATTAAATCAGTTGCGGAGATAAACGAAGAAGGGATCAAAATCAAGACAAGAGGAATAAGGCAGGTGCCATGAAATAAGGGATGATCATGGAAGAGCTGGTTATTCCAGAAGTGCTAGCAGATCTCATGGACACCACTCACCTCCTTACTTAGAAATAAATTTTTATACATCAGATGATCCAGTAAGTAGTCTAGAGGTGTCTCATATCATACACCAAAGAAGGAAACAAGAGGTAGATAGTTTTAAAGAAGAGCTAAGGAAGCTCAAGCCACCTTCCTTTGAGGGTGAAAGAGAAAGGGAAGATGATGTCGAAGCATGGCTTCTTGGGCTTAGGAGATATTTTCATTTGCATAACTATTCATCAAATCTGGAAACCAGGATTTCCACCTACCATTTACACGGGAAAGCTGCAATGTGGTGGGACCAACTGAAGCAAGTGGAGCACATTAATGAGAGTAGGATCACTTGGAATCATTTCAATAAGTACTTCCAGAAGGAGTACCTCTCAGAGCATTTCTATGACAAGAAAATGTAGGAGTTCTTTGAACTCAGTTTAGGAAGCATGACTATGGCAGAGTATGAGAAGAAGTTATTGGGATTGTTAAAGTATGTTAGGTTCATTGGTGATGAGAAAGTGAAAATACAAAGATTTATAAGTGGACTGCCAACCTTTTATAAGGAAAATATCAAGTATGATGATCCCAAGACCTTGACTGAATCCATCGGGAAGGATAAATACTTGTATGATCAAGGTCAAGGAAGAGAATCTCTGCAAAAATCTTGGAAGGAGAAGAAAAATGTGAATTCTGATCAGAGGAGGAAAGGATTCAAACCTTCCTTCAAAAGGAATGAGCCTAATAGAAATCATCAATATCAGTATACTAAGGGAGATTTCAAGAAGGAAGATTCCTTGGGGAAAAGGGGAAGACCACCAATCCAATGTTGGGGATGCAAGGAAGATCACATGTGCAAGGATTGACCACATAGAAAGGACAAAGTGAAGACTGTGCACAACATCCAAGAAGCTACAACAGTCAAAGATATGGGAAGAATCTATGCAGCTTTAAATGATCGACAAGTAGAGTACCAATCCAATATGATTGAGGTGGAAGGTAAGATCATAAATCATCCTGTTGCTATTTTGAATGATTCAAGAGAAAGTGTTTGTTACATTGATCCTAAGATAGTGGATAGATTACATTTGGAGAAAAGTAAACTTGGAAAAGCAAGTTTGGTTCAGTTAGCCACTGGAACCAAAAGAATAATCCATGACATGGTCAGAAGTTGTTCCATAAGTCTTAATGGCGTGAATACTAGTATTGATCTAAATATCATACCATTGGGGTCTTATGATATTCTTATTGGAATGGATTGGTTGGAAAAGAATCATGTTGTACTAGATTTTCATAACAAGACATTTACATGTCTTGATGGAAATGGAAAATAGAACACTGTGAAAGGAGTTCCAAGACCCATCTCTATAAGGGAGATTTCATCCTTATAGCTAAAAATATGTTTTAAGAAAGGATGTCAATTGTATGCAGCTCATGTGGAAGAGCCATATAATACAAAAGGGCCAAGCCTTGAAGTTTTCTCGGTACTACAAGAATCTGAAGATGTATTACAAGAAATAACATGATTTCCACCCAGGAGGGAGATAGATTTCTCAATTGATTTAGTGTCAGTAGCTTCCCCGGTGTCAAAAACACCTTACAGAATGAGCACACCAGAGTTAAAAGAATTACAAATGAAGTTTGAGGAATTGTTCAAGAAAGGGTACATACGTCCAAGTGTTACACCTTGGGGAGCACCAATACTTTTTGTCAAAAAGAAGGATGGAACCTTGAGGTTGTGTATTGACTTACGACAGCTAAAGAAGTACACTATAAATAACAAGTATCCTCTACCCCGAATTGATGACCTCTTTTATCAGCTAAGAGGAGCAAAGATATTCTCAAAGATTGACTTGAGGGTAGGATAACATCAGGTAAGAATCAAGGAAGAAGACATTCATAAGACAACCTTTAGGACCAGGTATGGGCATTATTAATTTGTAGTGGTGCCATTTGGACTAACCAATGCACCAGTTGTCTTCATGTTCTTAATGAATGTCATATTCAGGAACTATTTGGATAAGTTTTTCATAGTATTCCTGGATGACATATTTATCTATTTTAAGTCTGAAGAGGATCATGAACATCACTTAAGACTGGTGTTGCAAGTACTGAGAGAACATCAATTGTATGCCAAGTTGAGTAAGTGTTCTTTCTATCAAAATCAAATTCATTACTTGGGACACATTATTTCAGAGCAGGGCATAGTAGTAGATCCAGAGAAGATCGAAGCCATTAGAGGATGGCCAACACCCAGAAATGTGTCAAACATCGTATCTTTTATGGGATTAGCTAGCTACTACAAAAGGTTCATAGTAGGGTTCTCTAATATTGCCCATCCCATCACTTCTTTGCAAAAGAACGGAACTAAATTTGAATGGACACTCAAGTGTGAAAAGAATTTTAATCTATTGAAGGAATTACTTACTAGTGCACCTGTGTTAAAGATTTTTGACCCAAATGAAAGTTTTGTGGTATGTACAGATGCATGTAAGGAAGGAATTGGGGGAATCCTCACACAAAATGGACATGTCATTGGATATGAGTCCATAAATCTTAAGGAACATGAGAGGAACTATGCCACGCATGACTTGGAACTTGTTTCCATTGTTCATGCTTTGAGTATGTGGAGGCATTATCTCATGGGGAAGAAATTCAAATTAAGGACAGAACACATTGGCCTGAAGTATATTTTTGAACAACCAACATTGAATGCTAAGAAAACAAGATGGATGGAATTTTTAAGTGAATATGACTTGGATATCAAGCATATCAAGGGCAAGGAGAATAAAGTTGTCGAGGCACTTAGTAGAATAATGCATACCATGCATGCTACTACTGTCAGTATGCATTAGTCAGACTAGAAGAGAAGAATTTTAGATGGTCTTTTTACAGATCAACATTACCTACAGGTAAAGGAAAGCTTACATCAAGGAGATGTACATCAGAAAATAAAGGAGTATGAGATAAAGGAAGATGGATTACTCATGCATAAAAATAGAATCTATGTTCCTAGTTCCGGAGAACTGAGGAATTTGGTACTAAAGGAAATGCATGATGTTCCTTATGTTGGACATCTCGGTTACCAGAAAACAATTACAGCAGTAAGAATCTAGTTCTTTTGCCTGGGAATGAAGAAGGATGTTGTCGATTACATTGCTCAATGTATGGAATTTTAGAAGGTGAAGGCTGAGCATAGGCACCCAGTGGGTTTGCTGCATCCATTTCCAATCCCAGAGAAGAAATGGGAAGTGATCACCATGGATTTCATCACAGGATTACCCAGAATGAATAAGAAACATGATTCAATCATGGTGGCGGTTGACAAATTAACAAAGGCTGCTCATTTTGTGTCTGTGAAAACAACACATACAGCGGCTAATATTGCAAAAAGTTTCATGAAGGAAATTGCTAGGTTGCATGGGATACCTAGGACAATTGTCTCAGACAGAGATACGAAGTTTACCTCCAATTTATGGGGGGGATTGTTTAAATTATTTGGCACAAATCTAAACTTTATCATAGCATATCATCCCCGGACAGATGGGCAAACAGAGAGAGTCAATCGAATAATTGAAGATATGTTTAGAATGTATGTGATGGATAAGCCAACTAAGTGGGAAGATTACTTACACTTGGTTGAGTTTGCATATAATAATGGGTATCAAGCTTCATTAAGAATGAGCCCATTGAAGCCTTGTATGGTAGGAAATGTGATACTCCAGTAAGTTGGGACAACCCAACAGATAGAGTGGTACTTGGGCCGGAGTTTCTCAATGACATGGAAGACTAGGTGGTTAAGATCAAGTAGAATTTAAAGGCAGCTTAGGATAGACAGAATGTCTATGTAGATAAGAACGGGATAGCTAGAGAATTTAAAGTGGGGGAGCATGTACTTTTGAAAGTGAAGCCCAAGAAAATCTCATTGAAATTGGGTAGTTGTACAAAGTTGGAAGCCAGATTCCGTGGTCCATTTGAAGTATTGGATAGAATAGGGCTAGTTGCATACATGCTTGTATTGCTTGCTTCCATAAATGTGCATAATGTATTTCATGTATATTTACTAAAGAAATATGTACATGACCCTAACCATGTTATTGATTGGCATCTCATTCAGGTGGAGACGGAGGGAGATTTTCAGGTTCAGCCAGTGCGGGTATTGCATAGAAAATTCAAAATGCTCCAGAATCGAGTTATAGAGATGGTAAAAGCTCAATGGACCTGATACGGTCCTAAATATGCTACCTAGGAGCTTGAAGATGCCATGCAGGAAAAGTACCCGCAGCTTTTTGAATAAATTTGAGATTTTTATCTCTATTTTGTATATGCACTGAGGACAGTGCCAAAATAAGGGGGAGGGGATGTAACACCCCAGGTTTTGAACCCCCATTTTAAATAATGTATTGTTACAATGCTGAGAGGATAGGTTGCCCAAACAATTATTAAAAGGCCAGTGTGCCCAACACATGTAATGTTTTCTATAATTATTAATAATAAATACATGGTTGGCTTCTAGACGAACAAGGACTAGATCTATAGGGGGCTACGATTCCACAAGAGAGGGGGCTTGAGGAGATAAGTTCTTATTCCTATGTTAACTACCCTTTTTGCCTAAGGGAGGGGATCGGTTATGTGAGATTCTTGTGGAAGGCTAGGAGGTTCTTGATTCCCCATGAAGTTACTTAAACCTGCCTCTGTTCTGATGGGGGGGTTCAACCGATGGCTTGTTTGTTGATTTCTTGTATGTTAATTCATTTACCTCACGCACTTTCATGCACTCACTCACACATTCATTGATCCATCCCCATCCGTGTCTTGGCTTGGGAAAGGGAACCGAACTGTTGAATATCAGCCACGGGATAGTTGGCTGTAGTGGTCGCTGGTGTGATCCAGCCGTGATTTGAGGCCTACATGTCTGAGATGTGTTGGCATGTGTCCAACATTGCTCACAAATGTGAGTCCTGAGAGTTCCATCATTGAGTTTCTATACCAGTTATGTTGAAGCAGAATAAGGAGAAGGACTACCTGAGGGACTACGTGGTAGAGAAGGGTGGAGGTCCATTCTCTCGGGTGGTGCGAGCTGGGTAGAAGAGAGATGGGTACTTGGATTGTTGTGAGAGTTGGGAATCTTGTGAGAGCTTGGGTGTTGACTGGTTTGGGAAGCCAAGTAACACTCTTGAACTATCCTTGTGGATTCATATCCCTAGCTCAGGGGTGACGTTGTTGTTGAGATTTGGAACAATAGTGTCTACGGTTGGGTGTAACGTCCTTGGTCTATAGCTAGTTGGTGTCATCTTTCATAAATATAAGTTCTCTCTGTTATGGTATCAATTTCATGTATATGAATGTATTTCCACTGTATATTTAATTATCGTTTAATTGAATCTTTAGACTATGCATGCTTGCCGATTATTGTTGTGCATGTCGTTAAAGTCTTACCTTTTATGCATCCTTAAATTTTAAAAAGGTATCGGTAAGAGAAAGAATTTCAAGGGTGGGCTTGAAGGTAGTGTACCAAGACCTATGGGTGGTTGGGTATGTTATAGGATGTGACTGACTAACTCACTGAATTGAAGTAGGAATAGCATAAGAAGGTAGTATGGAATTTACCATTGGTATAGAAGACACTTGGGTGGCGGTTGATCCAGGGTTGGTTCCACTAGCTTTTGGGCAGGTTTCTTTGATATGGGGGGTCTCGTTCTCATTCTTTGGAGAAGTCTCTTCAGTCGGGTTCCCAATATTTCCTAGTATCAGGGTAGAATCTTCCCTTTCTTCTACAAGATCCATGTCGGCTCAATCCTCTCTTGCTTCTACACATTCTTCCTCTTGTCCCCCCTCTTGGGGAATTCTTTCTCTCTATGCTTCTCTCTCACTTATTCTTTGACTAGCCAGTCTTTCCTATCTTCTCAAGTTTTGCAACTCTTCCTCCTTTCCCTTATCTACTTCTCTTGGTATGAGTTCTTTCCTCAACCCCTCGGACTGCTTCATTTCTTTCTTTATCTTGTCGCGCCATGACTTCTCAACTATGGTGGCTCTTTTAAAAGCTCGATCATTCCTTGTGTCCATTTCTTTATGCTCCCCCATTTATCAAATAACCCTCTCCCCTTTCTCAGGCCATGATCCCACCCCAAAATCACCCCACCCCAAGTGTGGGTGTTTATGCTTTCATCTCAGTCGGTGAGATGGTCAACATCCCCTCCTCCATGAAGAATACCTTAATCCATAGGGGAATTTTTCTCAGTAGCTTTCCCCTTGCATATTTCTTGAAATCCACTTCTTCCCTTGAAAAATATTGGTGGTTCTCAGCTGCAAACTCAATAATGTATCCTTCCAGTGTTGTATTGACCCAGAAATCAACTACTCACGTAATCGAGTGATCCAGTTGATGAAGCATTGCATTCCTTTTTGTATCCCAAGTATAGGTATTCTTGAATCGTTCTTGGAATTTTGGAGCTTCTTGGAGCCTCTCTATCCAATGGAATAGTTCTTTCGAAAATTTAACCCAGAATATCTCGTACTAGTCGCTTGATCTTTATGAGTAAAAGATAACCTCTCTTGTATCTTTAACAGATTTACCTCACAACTCTGCTTCTTTCCATATGAAGGTGTCGCAATTTTTATCCCACCACTGGTGAATATCAGATCGGTGGATCCGTGGAAGCATTCTCCCTACAAGTTCCCTCTTGAAGCAGGTCTCGGCAATAGAACCATTTTTTTGGCACGAAATTGATCAGACCAGGGTCCTTCTTAGGTTACCAGCAAAAGGTACCGAGGTATTCTAGAGCGCTGGAATTTTCATCTTCCTTGAGGCAAAGAAGTATCACGCGAAGCACAACCAAGACAAGGAAAATAGGGAAGGGTAAGAAGGATGCTTAGACATATCCATACAGTCTTAGGATCTCTATAGTCTTGCATGAGATAGATTAAACTCAGAACTATCTGAACATTCCTAACTCATATTAAAGAAAACATAGTTGCATTGCATTCATAAAGAAACCATATCCTATTAATCATATCTGATGTAAAGACAACAAGAAACAACATTCAAGATAATCTGAAGCTAAACAGACACAGTAATTTCAAAGTTTGGATCTCTCTTTGTATTAACTTCATATGGTTATTCTCAATTACATAATTCTACTCAGATACAGACACATCTCGGTCAAGCCTAAACTTAATAGCAAAACTATATTACTGAGAGACAAGGTTAACCCGAACCTTTTCTCTTCCACCAATACAACATGATATGAATCTTTTACAGACTTGGTCTAGTTCCAAAACCCACACTCTAGAATTATATCTAACATTTACCCAAAATGGACAATAAAACATAACTTAAACCTTTGGACTACATCTCTATCTGAACAATCAATAGATCAACAATCCATAATCAACAAATAGTAATCAACCCTTCCACAAATCAACCCTTTACAATCATATCCATCCCGTATATATAAGCCAATTGGGATTTTCATGTTTGAGACTTCTCATGCTTTCGTGTTCTTTTTATTTTGTAACTTCTTTCTCCATGTTGGTGTTGCGCTATCCTTCCTTCCAACCATTTCTAGTTTCCTTCTTTGTTTTGTTTTCCATCTCCTCTGTGACTTGCACAACTTCTATTTGGCCAAAATTGGAACTGCACCATTCCTTGCACAAATTCTAGCAACAAAACGAAGGGCCCAACAGGCTCTGACCACAATCCTTGATTCATCCTCGAGTTAGGGCCTTAGTTATTCTGTGGTCTCTCAAATAGCATGCTTCTTTCCTTTGTCTTATGTCTTTGATTTGCTCCCATTTTCTTCCTGATTTCTTTCCTTTTCCACCTCTTCAAACGAAGGGCCCAACTTCGGGACCAATTCTATGGCTCTTTTATTTACCCCTTGGAAATTAACTACCTTGTCCTGCCACTTCTTGGTGAGGAGTGAAGCTTCAGCCATGAACTGTTGAGTCGCGTCTGTAATGCATCCCTTAGGCTTGTACGTGACCAGGGATTTCCACTCTAAATCGGCTATAGCATCTACCTGATGCATCTGCATATAGGTTTCCTGAACGACAGGTCGAATCTCCCGTAGCTCTTTCTTAGCTACTGATTATGCTTCAAATAGAGCATCCATCTTGTTGTCTGCTTGTTGGATCTGGTCGATTTTTTCCTACTTCTCCAGTAGATCCATGGTGATGGAAAATTCCTCATTAAGCGACTAGACCTTCATGCACAAGTCCTCCAAAGTCTGGTTGCATCATGAAATGATAACCATCCAGTCACTAACTTCCCAAAAAATTCTTGTGCATTCTGCAATTTTCTTATGCAGGGTTTCTCTTGTGTTATTTCCTTAGAGAACAACTCTTTCCATTTTTTCTTGAATCTTTTGGGGTTGTTTTTCTGCTTCATGTTGACTATCCCACAATTGTGCTTCAAGGTTCTCAGTGTGAATGGCTAACTCCGACCATGATCCCTAGAGTAGCTCAATCTGTTGCACCAGCTCTCCTGTTGCACTGGATTCAAGAAGTTGTGGTGTTATCCTTCATATTACTGGCCAGGCTTCTACAAAATTTTCCTGGACCCTTTCCAGTTTCTAATCCACCTAGATATTTGCATACTCCTCCTGCATCCAACATGCTTGGGTGAGGAGTTCTTCCTCCTTAGAAAACTTTGTGTCTCGTTTAGCCTGCTGGAGCCTCTCCTCCAATTGATCGATTGAAGATTTGATAATCCCAATTAGCTATGTTGATGGCCATTGAGAGGGGTCACCAGATGAGGTAGTGGCCTTCCTGGGTACTTGGACCTGCAGTATAAGTCCACAGGCCATTGAGTGTTCTAATGGTGTATCTACCTCTTCCTCCTCTATAGATGGACCTTGCAGCTACTACGCAAGTCTCATTATGACCATTGATGGAAGAAATGGGAGTATCTCTGCTTTCTCCAAGTACAGTTGCACCAGCTTTGTGCACTGATGTGGGTTCTGGAGTACTAACTCCAATTGTTCTTTCAACGAAGTTGCACTTTGTCCTAATGCAGTTTCAGGATCCTTCTGATCCACTGGTACTTCTACCTCTTTCTGGACCATGTTTTCTATGGTTCCACCTCTTTCGATGGCACTCTCAACATTGATTTTTGAGAGGGGGCGATGAGGGCTTGGGGCTTGTGGTATTGGAAAATTTATGTCTCTGATGAAGGTGGAGTGTCTTGGATTGACATAAGTGGAACAATTGACTGTATTGGCACTTCAGGGGTCAATCCAGTGAGTTCTGGTATCTTCTTGGGTAGTTCGGGGGGATCCAACTACATGGGCTCAGGTTCAATGGTTTGGGGTTGGATGGTCGTTTCTTGCGGTGAAAATTGTGGTTGTGGGGGTGATGGGGGTTGTTCAGTCATGATGGTGGTGGATGCAATGGTATTAGGCTCAGGGTCATCCTAGATGTCAATGATATTTTGGGTCGCTCAAGTGGTTTCTCAAGTACAAGGTATCGTCGATGAAATTGGTTGAGGATTCAGGATCTTCATCAGGGAGAGCTATGTCCTAGGTTTATTTACCAAAGGGTCTCCAAAGAAAGTTGTGTTAAGTATTTAATTGACATATTTACCTATCAGGATATCTTTCTATGGAAGTTGTGGGATTATGGGAAATGTCCTCTTCTTGCGTTCCATAGGTCCTGTCTCTTCTTCCTCCTCCTTTGAGTCTACATGCATTGGATCATCTTGATTTTTCTCCTCTAGGCCCAAGCTCAGTCCTACCCTTGCTTCATGTCCCTTTTTCTTCAGGAGCTCTGTGGGTAGAAGGTAGTGCATACCTGACTTGTGTGGGTTCTGTTTCACTCCTGGCCATGGCATTACTTCATTTTCAAAGGCCTCCTCATCTAGATGAAATGGCAGCATCCATGAGTGAAAATATTTATTTTTGGCATGCCTAGGCCAGAACAAAGTATGGTGGTGATTCAACCTGAACACAATGTTCCTTGTGTTCAGGCTGATTAGCTCTTGTGGTACATGCAACCTCTGAGTTGCGTCAAGAAGCCGGTTGTACCACTTTAAGAACACTGCATTGTTGAATGTTGTGCTCTTAGAGTCTGACCTTGAGTGCCAAGGCTCGAACATATTTTCTAATCGACCTTTATCTGTTAGTGATAATGGTCTTCCTAAGGGTGGATTCCACTTTACCATGGTGAACGCAATGATCATGTATCCATAGGTGAAGGTTATGCCCTTCTTCTGAGCTTCCTCACATACTACTAGGATTTCTTCTAGAAGGTAGCTACACCAATTGAACATCACTCTGTTGGCTCAAATATCTTCCACTGAGAGGGAATCCAACATGCACTAGCCCTTGTAGTAGGACCTCATTACCTTGCTAGCAATCAAATAGAAAGTTTTTATGTCCATCTTTGGTAAAATGGGGTCAATATTGGTTGTGTTCCCCCCTCTCTGAGTATGAAATCTTTCATATAGGTTGGGTTCTCCCTTTTACTTCCCATGTTTACTGGGGCTATGAAACCCTTTTAACACATCTTCGCCTTCGATGTATAGGATCGTGAGTTGATGGATATTCTTTGCATGAATGGGATATCATCTATCGAGCCATAAGCTCATGTCATGTACTCAACTGATGAGGAACTCGGTACACTGCACAACCTCACTAGTAGTGCCTAAAACTGGAAAGTCTCGGAGATTCATGATTGTGGATTTACAGAGGTTGCTAAACTCCAGATTCGACACAAAATGCATCCCTCCCATATCATTTGGAGCCACATTCCAGAACACGTAAATGTTCATTTTTTGGAAGACCACCTGGTTGGTCAGGTCGAGGTCGAGGAGCTTACTTGCTCAACCTTCCCTTTGAGGTCACCCACGACCTCAACCTGGGGATCACACGACGCATTTGGAACTGCTTCTTTGGAGAGATAACTTTGGCTTCCTATAGCTCTCAGCATCGCTTCTCTGGACTGCTAAGAACTTAGATTGATTGTACTATCTTTGGGTTCACAACTAAGAGAATTTGCAGGCTCTATGATAGTTTAGAAATCTCAAATACAGAATAGAAAACAATAAGTCTTGCGCTGAGTTTGTGTAGCCTTATACTCATGCCATCTGGCGTTCTCTATCATTACTCCTAAGGTCACTCATGATTAACTCTATAGACACAACCTGGAGCTGAGGTGTCTGAAGGGACTGTTTAACGGAGTAAATCTATTGGGGGATTATGGCATTTACTGAACAAGTTGGACAGGGACATGGTTGGCCTTAGGCCTTACTGTTTGAACGATTGAGAATCCTAGTGTGAATATCGATGGAATCTTTGCATATTGTGGCTTTATCGTTTAACATAGTTCGGACGGGTTATTGTAGTGATCATAAAGGATATGACTAGAAAATGTGTGTGTGGCACATGGACTAGGATTCCCTTCAAATTCTCTCTTCCTCCGACCATAATGGGGTCCCCGTCATATTTATTGACTGTATTTAATGGACTCGTGGCTCTTCTGATCCTATGTTGATGAGTAATTAGTTCTGCACCAAAGTAATTCTTAGACTAAAAAAATGAAATACATGTCACAACGCAACAATGAACACTCCGAATTTATTAATTGAATTTAAAGAAATTGAAAAAATTCAAATCTAACTAATATATATGCTCCTTTGGACTGGAGAAACATTCCTTTATCTCATTCCTGAGAAATATAGGGTTTCAAGCGAGTGACATTCACCCATCATGGCTGAAGTATACCATCCAGTTGTGCTAGTCTGACTGCTCCAGAGTGTCAGATCTCTGCAACTATAAATGGGACCAACCAATGCAAGTGCAACTTGCCTATATGTTTATGGTATCTACTTTCATAAAATAGGACCTTATCTCCTTGCGCAAAATTTTTTTCCTTAATCTACCTGTCGTGCCAAGCCTTCTGCCTGGCTTTCTCAATTGATTGATGAAAGTCTACTAAAAACCTGGTCTCATCAAATTCTTGCAACTCCATAACCCTCTGGGCAATTAATTAATCCTCTGAAATATGTGTAACATGTGCAATGTAGAGACTAGGGGTAATGAATTTTGCAGGAACCACAACCTCTTTCCCATAGACTAGCTGAAATGGAGTATACGTGTGGATATTATTCATGGTCTTACTGTAAGCCCATAAAACTGTTGGAACTCTATCATTACAATCTTCCCTGTTTGCACAAAAAACCTTCGTCAAACCTCTTTCCATAATCTTGTTAAACATATCCACTATTCCATTGGCCTGTGGGTGGTAAGGGATGATTTTATGGTGTTTGATTAAGAACTCTATTGTAAGCTTTTTTATTGTACTACTAATAAAATGGCCACCTTGTTCACTAGTCAAAATCCTAGGACATCCAAACCGAGTGATAATTTTTTCAAAGATAAACCTAGCAGTAGTATCATTCGAACAATCTGTTAGCGTTAGAAGTCACTCCTAGATTGCTTGCAGGAGCAGAGCCCAACGCCCATCAGTTTATGTCACGATTTGTTTATAAAGGGTGATCAATTGGAGATAATGGCTCTAGGAGGTATCACTCTAACTCAGGGACTGAGTCTGGTACATAAAGGACAGAGGAGGTCTGGAATCCTAACTTCAGCCAGTGGGTTGATTTAAAGATGAACAGGTGGAAGAATTAAAAGAAAGTGAACAAATATCTCTGGGCATCAGGCTTGCAGCAGTTTATAGAGGAAAAACTCTGAAAACAGGATCCTCCTGGTTCAGGGCTTCAAGGAACTGAAAGAGGACTTGACTGGATCCTCCAATTCCAAGTCGTTCAGTGTTAAGGAAATCACAGGGACTGATTAGAGGCTCCGTAACTATTACAATGATCCATTACAACATCATCCTATAATAGTTACAGCTCGACTGGATCCTCCAATTCCGAGCTGCTCTAACACAGTGTAAACAAAGATATGATAGAAACTGGCATTCATAAGGCAAGAAGTCTCCAAAGCTCATACATAACCAGAACAACAATGCTTCATTAAAAATTTTACAACCAGGGAGATCTGCTCAACCATCGATCCCTCACAAAATGGAAAAAATGCCTACATATAACCAAAAACCAAAACCTTCGCAGTGGGAACGAGCAGCTGCATTAAAACTTTGCGTCTGCATGCCTTCTGACAGTCTACGCATGTAGACTGGATGATCGTGCACCCATGACAGACGCCATATTAACTGCGCATGGCTTCAGCAAGGGCAGTAGCTAAGCCATTTAAATGTCGAGCTAACGTGTGCAGACTTCCTCCGGATGGTCACGAAATCGGGCCTGGCTTCTCTGGAAGAATGGGTACACAGGACCCTCCTGAGAAGACTTCTGGTCAGACCCTCCATGCTGTGCAATTAATGATTGAGGCGAGGCCTCAACCACCCTCTCTTTTCTTCATTCAATCCTGGAAGCTACTGGGATTTAGCCCACATCGAATCGGTACCTGAGACATTGTCGTGCCTTTCTGCTCTCAGGATCGTTTTAAATCCCCTCTTCTGAGCCGAAGCGGCTCTTTAGATTCCTTTCGGGAATCATTGTGTAAACCTAATCCACAGGTCCTTCTAACTTTCCTCTCGGCCTCTGCACCTAGTTGTGGTGATCCCTGACTCTATATCGGGGTTTCGAGGTTTTGTACTTTTCGCTGCCACCAACCACTGTCCTCGTGAATCCCCGATCCCCGATTCTCCAATGAGCGCTTCCACATACTGGCCCTCCCGGCTCAGCTCCCGCTCATATGACCAATCCCCTTGACCGCAACTTTATTCCACTCCTATCGGGGTTTCAGCGTTTGCAATGTCAATGCACGACTGTCCTTAGGAATATTGATCCTCCGATCCTCGATGCGCTTCGGCCTTAGCCCTTTGGCTGCGCCTGGTCCACATGGCTTCCTCCCTATAAGACCATAGCCTTATACTCCGCTGTCAGGGTTTCAGACTTTTTGATGTCGAAATGTGCAAGTCCTCAGGACTCACGATATACCGATCCCCGATGCGCTCCTTTGTGCGTTTTCCTCTGCTGGCTATAACTCCTGGTCAATGTGACCATCACTCCATGTGACCGCAGTCCAACTCCCCATCATAGTTCCAGGATTCGTGGTTTCAAAATGCACGAACTCCTTGTGCATGGGATCTCCGATATCCCGATTCCCGATATGCCGATGAAGCCCTTCTGTGGAGCTTTCGCCTATGGCGCTAGATGATATTGCTAACAAGAAATATTGCTAACATTTGGCTCCATGGGGGATAGAGTCGTCCCTGTCATGCTCTAAGAACTCATTCCGTAGCTTCAGTGCCTTGCTGTTGGGCTATGGAGTCATGCTGAAAACATCCCGCTGCTGAAAATACAGGCTGAAAAATAGAAGAAACAAAATAAAGATACATTCTCAAAGGAGATTATTTATATACAATCCTAATGCTAATAAGATATTTTACATGGACTAGGTGAAAGAAAACTTCCACCATAGCCATTCAAGCAGCTTCCTGGATAGAAGCTCCTTCCTTCTGTAGATGATCACCAACAGATAGTGTAACCATGACAGAAGAACGGCTACACTCTTCAACTTCTCCTCACTAGCTGAAGTTGAGATGAAATAGGGTGGCTCCAAGGCATAGGGGAAATGCCACTCCATGTACTCGCTGACAGGGCCATAGAATGAGTGGCCAGTCCCAGAAAATTGGTGACAGGCAGCCTCTTTTGCTACACAATTATTCACACACGGCCAAATGTCTCTGATAACCATAGGCGGGTGAATAACTGACGTAGGCTCGCTGATCTCAGAAGGTGTCTACTCACTGACTGGATCTGAACAAAAGGCAGACTTCCCCTCTAGTTCTTTTTCCTCTTCTTCTTGGCTCTCCCCCAGGTCCGATCCATATTCATCATAAATAGGGACCATGGGGTGGTTTTTCTTGCCGACTGGCTCTTCAGTGACTTCATAGTGATCATCTGCAGGATAAGCTTGTAACTCATCATCACTATAATATTCATCAAAAAGGGGCAGGCCTACATGGTTATGATCCTCATCCAAAACAGTGATCCCGGGTAAAAATAAATCCGTTTTAGGGACAGTGGGACCTACTGGTTCTGGCTGCTCACACGTAATCTTTTTCTCTTTAATCCCAGATAAACATATATCGTGAGAAACCCCCTAGAGAAAAAGAGAGGAAACGGGACGGTCTCCGCCCTCAGAAACAGGGTTGCTAGGAATATCTGCTTCAACCCGACATTTAGGTGAGCCATCTACCATGGACCACGTCTGCTCTGCAAACTCATAATCTTCATAAGTGGCGTGTTGATCTTCACGAACATCCAAAAGAGTAGACGCATTCGATATGATGTCAAATGCTTCCATCCTCGAGTTAACACCACCAATATCATTCAACACCTCTATACTTTCACGGCAGATGATTTCCTCCACAGTAAAGGCCTCGTCATGGACATGATCTTCAGGGCCAGCAGAGGCTTTATGAAGCAAAGAAAAATCCTCACAACACCTTTCATACAAACGAATTGCAGGAAAGTATTCTTTACAAAATGAATTGAAAGTTGTATGAAAACCTGCTATAGAACATATGCTTGCAGAGGGAAGAGATCGACACCAATCGAGAGCATCTCCTTTTAATGACCAATATCATTCGACACCTCTATACTTTCACGGCAGATGATTTCTTCCACAGTAAAGGCCTCGTCATGGACATGATCTTCAGGGCCAGCAGAGGCTTTATGAAGCAAAGAAAAATCCTCACAACACCTTTCATACAAATGAACAGCTGGAAAGTATTCTTTACAAAATGAATTGAAAGTTGTATGAAAACCTGCTAGAGAACAGATGCTTGCAGAGGGAAGAGATCGACACCAATCGAGAGCAGCTCCTTTTAATGAATACCGAAAAAGATTAATCTGGACATTCTCATGCATGATATGGTGTCGGTGAATAGCTTCATGGAAGTCCAGTAAATGCTCAGCTGGTTCCTCCCAATCCTTTGCATGAAATTCAGAGAGGAAATCTTCCCATATGTCCCTATCAGGAAGCGCATTAGGAAAACCAACTATCTAGGAAAAGTCACAGAAAGCAAACCTTTGAGCCAAAATTTTCTTCATATCAAACCAGCGGAGTCACCAATCGATCCTCGAATCATGGAGTCGCCAGGTGAAGGATGCGCAGCTTCAAGTGTGTCTGGTCCTTGTTCACCATCAAAGGCCAGATCTAAACATTGTCGTTACCCCAGGAAACTTCTCAGGCTGAGAAAGTATCCGCTAAAACCTTCTCAAGAAATCTCTTCTGGGTCAGCTTTCAGGTGTTCCAACAGTGGCTACAACTGAAACAGTAAAGTGGAAACAATGGAGTCGCCATAGTGGAGTCACCAAGTGCACAATAGCAATCTTGATAATTCTGATATCTGATGCACCTTCAGAATCAGTTAATCATTGTCATTCTGCCCAGGGAAAATATTCAACTTTGTCTGTGGCAACGGCACCAGAAATGTTAGCGTTAGAAGTCACTCTTGGATTGCTTGCAGGAGCAGAGCCCAACGACCATCAGTTTATGTCACGATTTGTTTATAAAGGGTGATCAATTGGAGATAATGGATCTAGGAGGTATCACTCTAACTCAGGGACTGAGTCTGGTACATAAAGGACATAGGAGGTCTGGAATCCTAACTTTAGCCAGTGGGTTGATTTAAAGATGAACAGGTGGAAGACTTAAAAGAAAGTGAACAAACAGCTATGGGCATCAGGCTTGCAGCGGTTTATAGAGGAAAAACTCTGAAAACAGGATCCTCCTGGTTCAGGGCTTCAAGGAACTGAAAGAGGACTTGACTGGATCCTCCAATTCCAAGTCGTTCAGCATTAAGGAAATCATAGGGACTGATTAGAGGCTCTGTAACTATTACAGTGATCCATTACAACATCATCCTATAATAGTTATAGCTCGACTGGATCCTCTAATTCCAAGCTGCTCTAACATAGTGTAAACAAAGATATGATAGAAACTGGCATTCATAAGGCAAGAAGTCTCCAAAGCTCATACATAACCAGAACAGCAATGCTTCATTAAAATTTTTACAACCAGGGAGCTCTGCTCAACCATCGATCCCTCACAAAATGGCAAAAATGCCTACATATAACCAAAAACCAAAACCTCCACAGCGGGAACGAGCAGCTGCATTAAAAATTTGCATCTGCATGCCTTCTGACAGTCTGCGCATGTATATTGGACGATCGTGCGCCCATGACAGACGCCATCTTAACTACGCATGGCTTCAGCAAGGGGAGTAGCTGAGCCATTTAAATGTCGAGCTAGCGTGTGCAGACTTCCTCCGGCTAGTCGCGAAATCAGGCCTGGCTTCTCTGGAAGAATGGGTACACAGGACCCTCCTGAGCAGACTGCTGGTCAGACCCTCCATGTCGTGCAATTAATGATTGAGGCGAGGCCTCAACCACCTCTCTTTTCTTCATTCAATCCTGGCAGCTACTAGGATTTATCCCACATCGAATCGGTACCTGATACATCGTCGTGCCTTCCTGCTCTTAGGATCGTTTTAAATCCCCTCTTATGAGCCAAAGCGGCTCTTTAGATTCCTTTCGGGAATCACTGTGCAAACCCAATCCACAGGTCCTTCTGACTTTCCTCTCGGCCTTTGCACCTAGCCGTGGTGATCCCTGACTCTATATCGGGGTTTCGGGGTTTCGTACTTTCCGCTGCCACCAACCACTATCCTCATGAATCCTCGATCCCCGATTCTCCGATGAGCACTTCCACGTACTGGCCCTCCTAGCTCAGCTCCCGCTCATATGACCAATCCCTGTGAGCGCGACTTTATTCCACTCCTATCGGGGTTTCGGCGTTTGCAATGTCAACACGTGCCTGTCCTTAGGAATCTCGATCCTCCGATCCCTGATGCGCTTCAGCCTTAGCCCTTTGGCTGCACCTGGTCCACGTGATCGCCTCCCTCTAAGACCGTAGCCTTATACTCCGCTGTCGGGGTTTCGGACTTTTTGATGTCGAAATGTGCAAGTCCTCAGGACTCGCGATATACCGATCCCTGATGCGCTCCTTTGTGTGTTTGCCTTTGCTGGCTATAACTCCTGGTCAATGTGACCATCACTCCATGTGACCGCAGTCCAACTCCCCATCGGAGTTTCGGGATTCGCGGTTTCAAAATGCACGAACTCCTTGTGCACGGGATTTCCTATATCTCGATTCCCGATATGCCGATGAAGCCCTTCTATGGAGCTTTCGCCTATGGTGCTAGATGATATTTCTAACAATAAATATCGCTAACACAATCCTGAATAGTTGTTGCCTCCGCCCATCATGTCAGGTAATTGGTTGCAGTGATAATATACCTGGCCTTTGAGTGCTTAGTTGTGGGGTTGATCGGTCCAATAAAATCAATTTCCCACTTCTCAAATGCTTGCAGAGCTCGAACTGGCTGAAGAGGCAATTTGTCTCATCTTGATGGCTTACCTACTCTCTAGAAACTGTCACAAGATCTAGCATATTTCTTTTCATATTTGAAGAGTGTGGACCACCATAATCCATCTTGGAGGACTTTTTGTGCAGTTTCCTTTCCTCCTACATGGCCTCCTGCAACTCCGCTATGGCACTCCTAGAGGATATCATGTCTTTCATGGTCCAAAGTGCATATCCTGAGGATACTTTCTAGGCCCAACCTATATAATTTCCCCATGATCAATAGATAGTCTGTTGCTTGAACCACCATATAAAATTTTTGAGTTGTGGAGTATGTTTCTGGGCAGGCCTCTGTACTCAGGAAAACTGTTATGTCTTCTAGGTATTTTGTTACTACCTCAACTCAGAACAGGTTTGCATCTAGGAGTTGATCATCGATTTCTCCGGCACTCTCCCCTGACTCCAATATGGACAAATGATCAGGCCCCACATTGCATCTTTTAGGTTTGATTATTGCCTCGAATGAAAATTACTGAAACAGTAACAACCATCGAAAAATTCATCCTTCCAAGACAGGCTTGTTAACTATATATTTTAATGTAGAATGATCAGTAAAAAAATTAAAATGAGAGCCTAACAAGTAATGTCTAAACTTTTGTAAAGAATAAATAATAGCCAAACCCTCTCTTTCGGTGGTTGTATAGTTGCATTCATCTTTCGATAGCTTCCTTATAGTAAAATAGATGGGATGGTCTATATTTCCATCTCATGGTTGCGCTAAGATGGCTCCCAGGGAAATACTTGATGCATCCACGTGTACATGGAATTCCTTTTCCCAATTTGGAAATATCAAAATAGGTGTTGTGTTAAGATTTTCCTTCAGGATGCCAAACGCTCGATCACACTCTTGTGTCCACTAGAACAATCCAGACTTCTTGATCCGAAATGATCTTTTAAAGACTAAAGTTGAGTTTTAAACATGAGTTCATTAACCAATTAGGAATTGATGAAAGAAGAATAAATTAATGAGATATTATAGAAACCATAATAAAAAATGCAGATCAGAATGTAAGCACAAAGAGGAGCAACCCATAACAACAAAGTTTTTAATGGAGTTCGACAAGATTGCCTACGTCTCCATGCCTTTGTCTCGGTGGGTGAGGCTTTCTTATTTCTCTTCAATACTTCAAAAGTACATCACAAAAGTGTCAAATGGATTAAAAATTAGTCAAGTTGTGTTCTTATCCACTTCAAGAACCCAACACAACTGACGGCACTGAAAACAGTTGAGCCTAGATCCCGGAATTGGCCCACAAAATTCCCCTCCTCAATGGCTTCACTACATACAAATGGCTTTGGCTATCAAATTCCTCATCATTTCTCATGTTCTGAACCTCTCTTAATGCTGCTAAGAACCCCTGTTTTATATAGATTTGAAGTGGGCATCAACCTCCAAACTTCCTCCCAATATATGGACTCAAATCGGTCTCCAAGTCTCCCAGTAATGGGAAAAATCCATTAAAAGCAAGCTTTTAATCATAATAAATCCAAAAACTTTAGAAAAAACACACATTGGCAAAAATATGGGCGTGCAATTGTTGGAAGATTGGTTTTTGTCATTGATGTCAACCCTAGCCATTGGCTTTTGGACCCCACAATCGATCGAAGTAGATAGACATGAAGGAAATTACACATGCAGATACAACACCCATGGATGGATAGTATAAGTCATGTCTCTTTCGTTGGTATGTGGCATGTCACATGGATCCTCACGATTGAGGAGAAATGAATTTTTGAAGATGACAATGTGAATTGAAGAAGAAACTACATGTCGGCCCTAATGTTAAAAGTAAGTGACATAAAGGGTATAAATATATCTCATTATACATTCATTTTTTAACACACAATTTTATTAATGAACAAAGAGATATAAGTCGAATATCTGAGGAAATCTGAAGTAAAGAAGGTCGAATTTCAAGGGAGGATGAAGTCTTTTGGTGATGTGTTCTAAGGTATGTTATTTACAGGCCATCTTACCATTTTCTCTATAACTTTGTTTCTAGAACGATTCAGATGGTCAAATTCAGAGGCTATTGAGAAGACATATCTAGGTACCTGTGATAAAATTTCATCTCTCTATTCTCTATCATTTTGGAGATACACTCTGTGGAAGACAGGGTTTTTGACTAGTCCTGAAGCTAGTCATAAAGAGGTGTTCCGGGTAAAATAGTCATAACGTCTTCATAGAGAATCCAAATGAAGTGATACCAATAGCATTGGAAAGAGTACGGGATTTAGTTTCCTTTGTACGAATCTCATAATCTAATGTTAAACATTGAGCATGGGGCATTCTGTACAAGTTCACTCTCCTCAATAAACCAAAATTGAATAAGGTCTATCGTTTTCTTTATACCTCCTTTTCTTGGAGGATTCAAGGAGTGAAACATGGAGGCATTTTAGAGAATACATTGAGTAATATTATCTACACAATCAGAGTATTCCAGGAAGTTAAGAATTGCATAAATTGAAAAAGTATCGGGAAGCATTATTAGGTTCTATGTGATGGTTGGTTGATGGTGATAATTTAATTTAAAGTTTTATTATCTCTCATATATTCTTGGGTGGAAGGAAGGGGCAAGGATGGAGAGGTCAACCCTCTCTTGATATTGGAGGATTGTATCTTCCTTTTGGAGGTTTATCCCTCCCTTTATATTTGGAGGTTGTAGATACCTTTGGAATTCATTACTTCCTTTGAACAATAATACATGATTACTTCTTATATAGTGTGCATGGTGTATTGGTGTATCTATTATACTATTCTTCATTGTTCATTGGATAGTATTCATTGTTGATTGGATATAAATTGAATACATGATATGTGTTGTAACCTAGTTCTGCACCCTTGCCTCCCCTATCTCATTTCCATATGCCTTCATCAAATTCTTCATCTTCTGGTTGATAAAGTTGAATTTCCATCTATTCAATGACCTGGTTTTCTTTATCGGATTGCTTGATTGATTCTTTGCACCGAATTATTTTTGTTTTCCTTGAAAGATAATTGTGTGTCTAGTTTGAGCTTGAAATATGTGTCATCATGTTTTCCACTAATTGAACATGCAGCAAGCCCACCAAGCCTTTCCTGTGTGCAGGAGACACCTAGGTCTTCCAATTCCTTTATATGAACAATAAGAAACCATGAGAAAAAATGCATCATTTAGAGCAGTCCATTTCGGGCTTGAAATACAAGAAAACAAACGAGTTCAATTTTCAGCTGTCAGATCAAGCAAAGATTAAGTCACGACCATTAGATCTCATTAGAGAGAGATCGATGGTGGGGAGGCATCATGGGGATCAGGAAGAAAATTAAATTTTATGCAAGTTGTGAGCCCACAATTGCTCAGGATTGTTGATCTTGATAGATCAACAAATCAACGGTGCATATTGATCTCGCTATGAACCAGAATATTTGCATTGTGGGGATCAGGAAGGAAATTAAAGTTTGAGAGAGTTGAGTCTCTGCAATCACTCGTGGTCTTTGATATTCAAACAATAGGACACGTTGAGGTAGATATCTCACTTTGAAGATACGACACTCCGGAGGGTTATAAGAACTATGCATTGAAAAGGCCCGAAGCCCGAACTCCGGAAGTAATTGTGGACCGTTGATCTCAAATCAACAAGAACCATTGATCTTTGTAGTAGGTAAGAAAGGAATATCACCTGAAGGACCAAAGTAATTGTGGACCATTGATCTCAAATAAATGAGGACTGTATATCTTTGAAATAATTTCGTTATTCGGCCATTCGGAGAAATTGATACCTTCAGCGTCTAAACTCCTGAAACTCGCAGTCCCAGAGACACATGGAACTCATTCGCCTAAGACACATGGCACTCATATGTCAGGACACATGGAATTAATTTCATGCCACCACATCACTTTGGGCCCGTACTACTCCGAGAGTTATACAAACTTTGCATCTAAAATCTCATGAACTCTAAAGTGTCGAAGTGACGAGAGAATGCCACGTCACTTTAGGAAAAGGTCACTTCGAGAGATATTCATGCTCTGCGTTCAAAATATCCTGAGCTCTAAGAAATTGGCACCATAGCTAAATCATATAGGTGAGTTATAATATGGCATATGGATAGAACTTTAGTAGGGGCGCTAAAGTAGCAAGGTCACCAGGATCACAGATTGTGAGATGATCGACGACCACACTTCATTGTGGGGACTTAAAATGCTCAAACGTTAATTTTTCAGAGTGGTCCCGCAATTGAAACCATGGTATAGATTATGAGGTACATGGAATTTGGTGGTGGATTGTGGGAGTTGGAGCGGTGTGGATCCAAACCACCCTCGACAACTTCCGCAATCACATGCTTTAATGGCATCATGTCACCACGTCACTCCGGGAGATTTTCACGCTACACATCCAGTTGTCTCTAGTGGCCTCCAACAACGCACGTGAATGCCATGATATATGCAGAACACTGCTCTATCAATTCAAATCAGTTTCGGCCATAGTCTCAGTTCATTCCAGTGCTCGCATTAGTCTAATTTCATTGCTAGTGGCAGTTTTTAATTGTTCAGTTCAAGACTCTTTTTTATTAAGTAAAGTGTGAAGTATACATTTTTTTTACTCCAGTAGTGTTTTAGTCAAGTTAATTAGTCGTTCTACAATTGTTAGTGTAGATTTAAGTCTCAGTCCCAAATGGACGAGAGCCTCTGCAACTCTAATAAATAGGCATTTTTTGTATGTTTTGAGGGTTGGAGTTTTTGGGAAAGGATAGAAATAAAACCACTGATTGGACCCATTCTATGCATGGATTAAATCTATCTACCTGGTGAATATACTCTTGATGACAGTGTTTCGTTCAAATATTCATGTATTTTTATCTTATCTTGAATGCAGTTTTTTATTTATGCAAAGTACATGTCATTTCTTTCGGCTATTGTATAACTTGTCTTTATTGATATGAAACCTGTGAAAACCACTAATGCTTGGTGAATATTTTTTTTTATCATAACATGAGGGAGTAATTGTGTTTTTATACATGTTTAATGTCTTGAAATGATATTTTAAGTATTAAACTTCTTGCAGCAGATTATTCATTGAGCGGTTTGTTGTTTCCCTTTGTTTTTATTATTTCATTTGTCTGTCATTTGTGTGCCACCAGCCAAGGAGGAACCTCATCCATATCATTTATCCAACCCAACCATGTTCTTGTCTTGGTATAACTAACCCTCTAACTAACCAACAAAATTAAAAATAAATCATTCCAAAACTTGAGGTGGCCTAGCTTTGCCCTTTAGCAGTTAGGTGCAGAATTTAGGACCAACATATTTTGGCACCGTTGCCAGGGATCGAAGTAACTAAATATCTTTCCCTGGGAGAACGACAACGATTATATCTGATCTTTGATGGTGAACAAAGACTAGACACTTTTAGACTGCAGATCATTCACTTGGCGACTCCATGGTTAAGGAATCCAGTGGCAACACCATAGTTTTAAGAAGTCATATTTTCAGATGGAAGTCATCTTGGCTGGGAGGTTTTCTCCTTTAATTTCTCTATTGTTCCTGGTTTTCCAAATATTGTTCCTACTATATACGAATGGGGTGATTACTTGCCCAGATTTAGAGAAAATAAAGATGATAACCCTGCAAATCATTTGTTTGATTTCGATGAACTCGTGCATCAATGGGGAATACATCATGAGGATGTTTTAATGAAGATGTTCATGTACTCATTAGAAGGATATGCTCGTGAATGGTACCGATCCTTTCCTCCTGCTAGCATATCTTCCCTGAAACAGTTACATGAAGCATTTAGTGATCATTGTAAAAGGTTTTTTCCAGCTGATTTACTTTTTGAAAACTATTGTGAAGAATTTGGAACTCATATTTGACAGTTAATTATTAGTTCTTATAGAAGTATAGCTTAATGGGACGATAATTCTCAGGAAGAGAAAGAAGATTCATTATCAGTTGTATCTTCTTCCAATTTTGTTATACATCATGATGACTTTCAACATTCTTTTAAAACTGAAAATGATGATGAGAAGGCAATAAATGTTGATGTTAAATCCTTTTTTAGTTTGGATTTCTAGCAAAACGCTTTTCAGCTTTGTGTTCGAGATGCAACTAATGATATTCATGACTGTGATCAATTTGTTGCTCAAATTTTTCATGAAGCTTTAGTACCTATTTGTAATATATTTGAAGTCGAACAAACTCCATTTACTAGTTATGAAGAGGAGCTACCAAATCCACATTTCAAACCTACTTTTATAGTAGGTATGTATCTTCATTCCCCATAAATCGTTGAGCAACAAGAAATATATAAGTCTGAAAATGACCTTCTGGAACAAGGACGAGAAAAAGCTCGTCCTGTAGAAGAAATACTCTCTTTGTTCAAACAAACAGATGAGCAGTATGAAGAGTATAATCTCATCAATAATGCAGATCTCATACAACAAAAACTTTGTCTTCTCAACCAATTGGAGGCTTTCCATGAGTTTCAAGATCCAATAACAAGTTGGATGGATTCCTATTTTTCCAAAATCCCAAAGGTTGTAAGTTTTAGCATGATCATCATTTGCAACCGTAAGTGCCAGATGCCTGCTAACGTTTTGTCGCATTTGTTATACCCTATTTGGATTATTTTAAACAGTGACATGCACGGAGTTATGGTTCTCAGTCAAATGTTTTCTTGGTTTCATTAGAAATGGGATTACACATGATTGATTTGGTTTTCAACTGAATAAAGTAGGTAGTACGAGAATAAGCTCATAATTCAAGCATTTAATTTTTAATTTTTAGTTCTCAAATTGTTTTTCAGTATGTTGGTTTTCAGTAGCTTGTTTTAATAAGAGACTACATAGTCCTACAAAATAAATTGGGGTTTAGTTGTAGTTTCGAGTTTCAATAAAGACTCCATAGCCCAACAAAGGCATTAGGGTTAGCTTCAAACATAATTTTCAGAGATGCATGGATGGAAGACAGAACAGAGGTAAGAAAAGGGAGGTGGGGGGAAAGTTATTAAATTCAAAGGCATTGATCTATTGTTCTTAGCACCTCACAAGGAAGTGGTAACCCCGATTGGAGCCAATGTTGTAACCTAGGTCTACACCCCTGCCTCCCCTCTCTCATTTCCCTATGCCTTCGTCAAATTTTTCCTCTTCTAGTTGATAAAGTTGGTTTCCCATCTGTTCAATGACCTAGTTTTCTTTATCAGATTTCTTGACTAATTCTTTGCGCCGAATTATTTTTGTTTTCCTTGAAAGATAATTGCATGTCTAGATTGAGCTTGAAATACTTGTCATCATGTTTTCCACTAATTGAACATGCATCAAGCCAACCAAGCCTTTCCTGTTCACATGAGACACCCAGGTCCACCAATTCCTTTGTATGCACAGTAAGCAACCATGAGAAAAAATGCATCATTCAGAGAAGTCCATTTTGGTCTTTAAATACAAGAAAACAAATGAGTTCAATTTTCAATCGCCAGATCAAGAAAAGATTAAGTCACGACCGTCAGATCGCATTGGAGAGAGATCGACAGTGGGGAGGTATTACAGGGACCGAGAAGAAAATTAAATTTTCTACAAGTTTTCAGCCCGCAATCGCTCAGGATCATTGATGTTTCTATATCAATAGATCATTGATCCATATCAATCCCGCTACGAACAAGCATCTTCGCATTGCAGGGATCGGGAAGGAAATTAAAGTTTTAGCGAGATCACTTGTGGTCGTTGATATTCAAACAATAGGATATGTGGAGGCAGATCTCTCACTTTAGAGATACGGTGCTCTGGAGGGTTGTAATAACTATGCATTGAAAAGGCCCGAAGCCCGAACTCCGAACTCCTGAAGTAATTGTGGACCGTTGATCTCAAATCAACAAGAACCATTGATCTTTACAGTAGGTAAGAAAGGAATATCACCTGAAGGCCTAAAGTACTGAAGTAATTGTGGACCATTGATATCAAATAAATGAGGACCATAGATCTTTGAAATAATTTCATTATTTGGCCATTCGAAGAAATTGAGACCTTCAACGTCTAAACTCTCGAAACTCAAAGTCTTGGAGACACATGGCACTCATTCACCTGATACACATGGAACTCATACGTCATGACACATGGCATTCATTTTAGGCCACCGTGTCACTTCGGGACCATATTACTCTGGGAGTTATACAAACTTTGCATCTAAAAGATCTTGAACTCCGAAGTGACGAGAGATTGCCATGTCTCTCTAGGAAAAGGTCACTTTGGGAGACATTCATGCTCCATGTTCAAAAGATATCGATATCTAAGAAATTGGCACCATTGCTAAATCAGATAGGGGATTTCTAATATGGCAGACGGATAGAACTTTAGCAGGGGCGTTAAAGTAGCGGGGTCACCCGGATCACAGATTGCGACACGATCGATGGTCACACTTCATTGCGAGTACGTAAAATGCTTGAACGTTAATTTTCCAGAGAGGTCCTGCAATTGAAACCATGGTCTTATGAGGTATGTCGCAGTTGGTGGTGGATTGCAGGAGTCAGAACGGTGTGCATCCAAACCACCCTCGACAACTTCTGCAATCACATGCTTATATGATGTCAGGTCACCACGTCACTCCAGAAGATTTTCACGTTGCACATGCAGTTGTCTCCAGTGGCCTTGAATAGCACGTGTGCATGCCATGATCAATGCAAAACTTAGCTCTGTCACTTCGAATCAGTTTTGACCATAGTCACAGTTCATTCCATCGCTCGCATCAATCCAGTTTCATTGCTAGTGGCAGTTTTTAATTGTTCAGTTCAAGACTCTTTTTAGATTAAGTTAATAAGTGGTCTTCTATGTGTGATAAGAACCACTATTTTTTATTAATTCAAGTGTGAAGTATACATTGTTGTACTCCAGCAGTGTTTTATTCAAGTTAATTATTCATTCTACAATTGTTAGTGTAGAGTTAATTCTTAGTCCCAGATGGACGAGAGCTTCTACAACTCTGATAAATATGCAATTTATGAATGTTTTGAGGGTTGGAGTTTTTGGGAAAGGATATAAATACAACAATTGATTGGACCCATTCTATGCATGTATTAAATATCTCTACCTAGTGAATATACTCTTGATGACAGTGTTTCCTTACAATATTCAGGTGTTTTTATCTTATCTTGAATGCAGTTTTTGATTTGTGCAAAGTATATGTCATTTCCTTTGGTTATTGTATAACTTGTCTTTATTGATACGCAACCTGTGAAAAAAGATAATGCTTGGTGAATATTTTTTTTGTATCGCAACCTAAGGTATTAATTGTGTTTTTCATACATGTTTAATGTCTTGAAATGATATTTTAAGTATTAAACTTCTTGCAGCATATTATTCATGGAGTGGTTTTTTGTTTCACTTTATTTTATTATTTCATTTGTCTGTCATTTGTGTGCCACCAGCCAAGGAGGACCCTCATCCATATCATTTTTCCAACCCAACCATTCTCTTTTCTTGGTAGAACTAACCCTCTAACTAACCAACAAAATTAAAAATAAATCATTCCAAAACTTGAGGTGGCCTAGCTTTGCCCTTTAGCAGTCAAGTGCAGACTTTAGGACCAAAAATATGATTGAAGTACAAGTTCAAAAATACCATTTCTCTAAATATTGATTCACCCCCCTCTTAGTATTTCCAACAATTGGAATCAAAGAAGGTTTCCTTTAGAACAGTTTAACCGCTGGAAGGAAAATCCTGAGCAGAGATGGATGACCATGAGCACATTCCAAATGGGATTCAATGATTTGATGGAAGAAATTATGCATACTGGAGTGATACAGTGAAAACTTACCTAAAATATTTGGGAGTAGAAATTTGGTACTCAGTTGTAAATGGCTATGTAATCCCAAAGAATGCTCCAAATGATCCAAATGAGAAGAATATTATGAGTTGTAATTCAAAATCCAGACATGTTATTCTAGGAGCATTGGCACCAACCATTCCTAGAAAAGTGATGGGTTGCAGCACTACTAAAGAGGTATGGGACAAACGCAAGAGTATCTATGAAGGTGATCCAAAATTTAAGAAGGTCAAGCTTCAACGACATAGAGCAGAATTTGAAAATTTGAAGATGGATGAAAAGGAAAATATTGAAACCTATTTTCTTAGAGTTGATGAAGTTTTTAATGCTATCAGAGGATTAGGTGAAGAGTTCAATGAATACTTGGTTATACAAAAAGTGTTTATATCACTTCTCTTGAAGTATGATGCTAAGGTCTCTACCATTAAAGAAACTAGGGACTTGACCAAAATGAGAATGGATGAATTACATGGGTCTCTTATAGCATATGAAATGAGAACTAGTACAGAAAGTGACCAGCCAAACAATGAAGCAGCCTTTAAATCCATAAATAAGACAAAAGACAAGGATAATGATCTTGATGAAGAAATAGTAAATTTCATAAGAAGGCTCCAGAAGGGAACTGGCATATACAAAGGTAAGTCTCCTCTCGAATGTTTTAATTGTTGTAGAATAGGACATATTGTTGAAGTCTCAACAATAGAAATATCTTCTACTCCAAGTATGATGACATCTCCTCATATGAGAGTGATGAAGAAGATAATGATGGAGGAGAAGTCCTCTTCATAACCCAAGAAACCCAAGATGATGATCATAAGAGTTCTAAAGAAGAAGAGATCATTTATGATGAAGATTCAGATGAAGAAACCAACCTTGATTCCTTTTAGGGATACAAAAACAATGTAGAGAGTGAACAAGAAGATGAGAATCTTGAAAAATTGAAGCATGTTGAAACTAAAAATAGCAAGCTTAGAAACACAAGCATAATACTAAAAGGTGAATTGAGTATTTTTGAAGAAGAGAATTACAAGCTTGAAAAGACCATTGATAGCTTGAAGGAACAATTAGAATATTATGAGAAATTGAAAGAAGAATTGGATCACACAAAAGGGGAGCTACTATTGACAATAGAAAAGTTGAAGAAGTTTGAAAAAATTATATGAGATCCTTAGCAGTCAAATATCTCCAAATGACAAGACATGAATAGGATACAATCATAGTTTAAAGACAACAAAACAAGAGAAGGAAGATGAAAATGATGAAACCAACACTTCAGAGCAAGTTGAACAACAAGATAGAAGACTAGAATTCAGAAGGAATGAGACATAAAGAAGATCCTCTCCCATCAGGTATGAAAGAAATCACTATGAAGGAAACTACAGAAGAATATATCGTGAACCCATATGGACCACACCATAAATAAGATCACTTACTCCCATGTATCGAAATTTGTGTCTTGGACATTGTTATACTTGTGGAAATTTTGGACACAAGGCAATCAATTGTAGAATGAATGAAAGGAATAACTACGCAAGCTACATGAATGGTGAAAATAGTAGATATGGAAATATTCATAGACATTTCAATGGAAATTATAATCCATTTGACCCATTAATGGATCAAAATATTTTATGCTACAAGTGCAATAATATTGGTCACAAATCACGATATTGCAGAGAGATGAAGGAAGATAATCCTATGCCAAATGTCCCTATACCAACTACAACATGGAAAAGGAAATAAATTCCACACAATGAAAACTATCAAATAGCATTGCTCGCTAAAGAATTCAAAGAAGAAGATGAATGGTTCATAGAGAGTGGGTGCTCATCTCATATGACCAGAGATCAGAGAAAATTTGTCAGCTTGAAGAAAAAGGGTGGAAATGTTGAATTTGGAGATGACTCATCTACAAAAATACTTGGAAAAGGAACTGTAAATCTTGGAAGTGAAAATGTAAAAGAATGAAAAGTCCTATTGGTTGAAGATTTGAAGCATAATCTCCTCAGTGTCAACAAAATATGTGATCAAGGATACACTCTTACGTTTGACTCCCGAAAATGTAAAATCAGAGAAAAGAACTCAGGAAGATTGATTGCAAATGCAACAAGAAGACTAAACAACATATACATCCTAGACATGAATAAGAGAGAGGAGACAGAAGACACACAAAAGGATTCTAAGAAAGAAAAATTCCCAAAGACCAAAAATAAGGATGAATTATTATTGAGTGTCACATGTTCAGGGGGAGTAGCCCCAAAGAAGAAGGTCACCTTATGCCATTGAACTCGGGGGGATCAGCCCCACACTTTTCCATTGATGTCAAAGGGGGAGATAAATTGGGATCATGAGGATAGGGGGAGAATAAGTGTTGCCATCAATGAAAAAGGGGGAGATTGTTGGAAGATTGGTTGTTGTCATTGATGTCAACCCTAGCCATTGGATTTTTGACCCCACAGTTGATCGAAGTAGATAGACATGAAGGAAAATACACATGCATATACAACACCCATGGATGAATAGTATAAGTCATGCCACTTTCGGTGGTATGTGGCACATGACGTGGATCCTCACGATTGAGGAGAAATGAATTTTTGAAGATGACAATGTGAATTGAAGCAGAAACTACATGTTGGCCCTAATGTTAAAACAAAGTGACATAAAGGGTATAAATACATCTCATTATACATTCATTTTTTAACACACAAGTTTATTAATGAAAAAAGAGATATAAGTCGAATTTCTGAGGAAATCTAAAGTAAAGAAGGTCGAATTTCAAGGGAGGATGAATTCTTTTGGTGATGTGTTCTAAGGTATGTTATTTATAGGTCATCTTGCCATATTCTCTATAAATTTGTTTCTAGAACGATTCAGATGGTGAAATTTGGAGGCTATTGAAAAGGCATATCTAGGTACCTGTGGTAAAATTTCAGCTCTTATTCGCTATAATTTTGGAGATACACTCTGTGGAAGATAGGGTTTTTTACTAGTTCTGAAGCTAGTCATAACCAAGTGTCCAAGTAAAATAGTCATAACATCTTTGTAGAGAATCCAAATGACATGAGACCAATTGCATTGGAAAGAGTACAGGTTGTGGTTTTCTTTGTATGAATCTCAGAATATTATGTTAAATATTGAGTGTGGGGAATTATGTACAAATTCACTCTCCTGAATAAACCAGAATTGAATAAGGTCTACCATTTTCTCTATAACTCCTTTTTCTGGGAGGATTCAAGGAGTGAAACTTGGATAAGTTTCAGAGAATACATAGAGTAATATTATATACATGATCAGAGTATTCCAAGAAGTGAAGAATTGCAGAAGTTGAAGAAGTCTCAGGAAGCATTATTAGGTTCTATGTGATGGTTGGTTGATGGTGATAATTTAATGTAAAGTTTTATTATATCTCATATATTATTGGGTGGAAGGAAGGGGTAAGGATGGAGAGGTCAATCCTCTCTTGATATTGGAGGATTGTATCTTCCTTTTGGAGGTTTATCCCTCCCTTTATATTTGGAAGTTGTAGCTACCTTTGGAATTCATTACTTCCTTTGAACAATAATACATGATTACTTATTATATACTATGCATGGTGTATTGGTGTATCTCTTATACTATTATTCATTGTTCATTGGATAGTCTTCATTTCTGATTGGATATAAATTAAATACATGATCTGATTGAAGTACAAGTTCAAAAATACCATTGCTCTAAATATTGATTCACTCCCCTCACAGTATTTCCAACAACAACTCCCTTTCTCGGGGCTCATGGTCGCATGCACTCTACCATGTGGCCGAGGGTTGGGTTGGCACGCACTGCCCCCCCTTGATTTTGGGTACTGGTCATGTATCTATGGCCCATGTGGCCAAGCCCTTACCTCCCACATGCCTCACTTCATATTTGGCTTCTGGTCTTTATCCCCTGGTTGGTCGGGGTTGGCCCCCATCGACCGGGGTTTATCCCCTAAACTCCCCACCTATCAACTTAAATAGAAATTCAATGAGATTTGGTTAATTCATGTCATGTAGCCCGATCAGTCAACCCAATTCCAAGAATTCGTTGTTCCCATGGAGGTCAAGGGTTCGAAAACCCCAGAAGCCATAACAAATTTTTGAACTAGCCGACATTGGAAAAATCTGGGGTGCCACATGGCACCCTCTGATTGGGAAATGTGGCACCCTATGATTGGACATACCACACAGTCAGCATATAGTTAGGGTATAGTTAGCATGCCACATCATCTATGTACATCTCAGTCAGCTTCCATACAGCCCAATCACCTACCACGTCACTTATCGTACAACAATGTGTCGTGCCACATCATCATCCATACTGCACAGTCACCCTGCCATGTCAGCATTTGTACAGCCCATTTTTTATCCTTACTACCATGTGTCAGCCTTCCATTGGGCCCCGTCATGTATGGACTTCCACATGGCATCCATACAGTGCCACATGTAAAATCCGTACAAGTTCCAACTCAGGCCGAAAATGCCAAATTTGAGTGACACATGTCACCTCCTGGTGATGCCACATTAGCATGATGACATCATAATGAATTCATGATGATTTCACATGTCATGCTTATGAAATCATCAATACGGCATGTTGACTTTTACCGATTGACTTTCTTTCATGTTTGGGAAATCGGTCAAAACGCGATATCTTTCGCATACGGCGTTCATTTGCAAAACAATTATATGGACAAAATCAGCGTGATGAGACGAATGAAATGGTGTTGGTTTCATCTGATTCTGGGAAATTTGATTTTTAGGCCTTCCTGGATCCATTTTGGATCATGCCTACCCAATAAGACCTTTTGGTCCTCCAAAAGGATATTAACCAATCATCAAGTGAGGGATAGGCCACCCCACTTGTTCTTTGTCTTTGAAATTTTTCATGTGCACCTATATCATCAATATCAATTGAAAAACAACCATGACAACTGACAGCATATTGTTAGCTACTTGTACTCTTTCACATTTTACTGAAGCCACTACCATCCATGTTGAAAACATTATCTGCGATAACATCATAAATATGGCTGCAAATGATCTAATATGTTTGTAGTACTTTCACGACATTAGCTTATCTTGAAGCAAAGTATGATTGAAATTCCATTCTACAACCATCTCATGTTCATTATTAATATCAATTTCTTTACTTGGCACAATTTTAGGTGTGTTTCTTTCATAATCTTCCTTCCTTAATTGTTCCATTGTTTGTAGAGATTGATTTGCTTTTAAGTGATGAGCATGTACAACATATTCATTTCCTTATTTGATTAAGTGATATTGATTATGTTCCATGTAGAAGATTTCTTTGTGATCATACAAATAAGGACTTCCTAATACCATTCCACATTCATTGAGTGGCACCACATCACACGTTACCTCATCCACAAAATTTGATGAAATTGCAAACTTTAAAGTGCATTGCTTTGTTATGTGCAATTTATGATTGTTGCTTATCCATTTGAGTGAGTAAGGTTTATGATGCATCTTAGTGTTTAATACAAATTGTTTAACCACTTCCTTTGAAATCAAGTTATATTGAGATCCACTATCTATCAATGTATTGATCTTAGTATGTTTCATTATAACCCTTATGTGAAACAATTTACTTTTAGAATCATATCCATCACCAATTTTTCTTGTCAAACCAACTGTTGTGATCTTAGTCTCATCACTTGAATCATATCCCAAGTTTGTTGGCCGTGTTACTACTGCAATCATTTTCCTCCCTTTCCTCTCTTTGAACCACTTTGGTCTCTTCTCTAGATGCAATTTCCAGCAATGGTCATCATCATGCCCTTCTTTCTTGCAATTCTTATAAGAGAGCTTATATTCCCTTCTTGTCACTAAATTTTCTTTCTTTCCATTCCCCTTTCTTTTGTCCTCTTTTCTTGAAGACGATTCCCCTAATACACCAACTCATGTTTTCCCTGCTTCAATGTATGTTTCTTGAACATAAACATCATCAATATTAGTAGGTACAAACATAAACACATTGTTATGAATATGTGCAGGTAAACCTCCTATATGCTTCATAAGAGTGTCTTGGGTATGTAATGGAATGTTTAACATTAATGCCATCTTATGAAATTCAGTTGTGTATTCTTGCATTGTTTGTCCCTTTCTTAGTTTAATACCTTTCCATTCAATTAAATCCTTATCTTTATAACTCAAAGGATAAAATTGATTTCTAAGTGAAAAAACAAAATCTTGCCATGACTGAAATACATTACCCACTTGTTGCGTGCCATTTTGTAACTTACTATGCCACCATATGAGTGTTGTGCCTGCAAGACAAAGTGATGCCAACTTGATTTGAGTTTCCTCATCCTTGATTTTTTGCACACTGTAATAAACATCCATCTGTCTGACCCAGTTATTAAGCCTCTCATCATTGAATTCACCATTGGGTAATTCAAATTTCACAGCAAGCTTAATCAAAGGCATATCATGTTTATGTTTATGTGAATGTTTTCTTGCAATGGATTTGGAACTTGTACTTGAAGAATAAGAAGTTGATGGATAAGAAGGAGGAGGTTGAGGAGGCATATCATGTTTATGTTTATGTGAATGTTTTCTTGCAATGGACTTGGAACTTGTACTTGAAGAATAAGAAGTTGATGGATAAGAAGGAGGAGGTTGAGGAGGATCCTCTCCTTCTTCACTTTTGTCTTTTTTAGAAGATTCCCCTTGGAAAGGCCTCTTTTGTTCCAAGTAAACCTCATATAATACCTTTACCATCTCAGACATGGCGAATAAATTTTTTTGCAACTCGATCTCATTCTAAGACATGCCTTCTTCCAATGTCATCTGCTCACTTTGAGAATTCATCTTTCTCTATCCAATCTATGGATCCCCTTCTACAAGCTTACCTTCACCATGATTTAGCTTTTCCTTGGTAATCATGCAAACTCAAAAACCAACCGTCAACCTACTCTGATACCACTTGATCTGAAATGATATTTTAAAGACTATGGTTGAGTTTTAAACATGAGTTCTTTAACCAATTAGGAATTGATGAAAGAAGAAGAAATTAATGAGATATTATAGAAGCCATAATAAGAAATTCATATCAGAATGTAAGCACAAAGAGAAGCAAACCATAACAACAAAGTTGTTAATGGAGTTCGGCAAGATTGCCTATGTCTATGGGCCTTTGTCTCAGTGGGTGAGGCTTTATTATTTATATTAAATTCTTCAAAATTACATCAGAAAAGTGTTAAATGGATTACAAACTGGGTTGGTTGTGTTCTTCTTGACCTCAAGAACCTGACACAACTGACGGCACTGAAAACGGTTGAGTGTAGCTCCCAGAATTGGCCCGCAAAATCTCCCTCCTCAATGGCTTCCCTGCATAAAAATGGCTTTGGTTGTTGAATTCCTCATCATTTCTCCTATTTTGAACCTCTCTTAATGTTGCTAAGAACCCCTGGTTTATATAGATTTGAAGTGGGCATCAACCTCCTAACTTCCTCCCAAGATCTAGCCTCAAATTGAGTTCCATATCTCCCAATAATGGGAAAAATCCATTAAAAACGGGATTTTATTCATAAAAAATCCAAAATACTTTAGAAAAAACCCACATTGGAAAAAATTTGGGCACGCAGCCCCCTTTCTATGGGCTTCTGGTCACATGCACTCTTCCATGTGGTCGAGTGTTGGGCTGGCACGTGTTATCCCCCTTGATTTCAAGTCCTGGTCATGTGGCTATGGCCCATGTTGTCAAGCCCTTACCTCCCACGCACTCCGCTATGGCTTTGGCTCCTGATATTTATCCCCTAGTCGGTAAAGGCTAGCCCCCGACAACCAAGGCTTATCCCCTAAACTCACCACCTATCAACTTAAATAGAAATTTGGTGAGATTTGGTTAATTCTTGCCACGTAGCCCTATCGATCCTCTCATTTCCATGAAGTTCTTTCACCCACAGAGGTTGAGGGTTCGAAACCCCCGAAATCCATAACAAATTTTTGAATTAGTTGACATTGGAAAAATTCGGGGTGCCACATGGAGCCCTCTTATTGGTCCATGTGTCACCCTGTGATTAGATCGTACCATATAGATACCTTCATAGTTAGCATACAATCAGGATATAGTCAGCATCCCACATCATCGTCGTATAGCCCAATCACCTGCCACGTCAGCTTCTGTACAACCCATTCACCTACCATGTCACCTATCATACAGCCACATGTCATGCCACATCATCATAATACATAGTCATCCGGCCACATCAGCATCTGTACAACCCAGTTGTTGTCCATACTGCCACATGTTAGCCTACCATTAGGCCACGTCATGTACGGACTGCCACATGTCATCTATACAGTGCCACGTGTCAAATCCGTACAAGTGCCAAATCAGCCCAAAATATCCAAATTTGAGTGACACATGTCACCTCTTGGTGATGCCATGTCAGCATGATGACTTCATCTTGACATCATGCTAACATCACCTGTCATACTTCTGGCATCAGCAGTACGGCCTGTTGACTTTGACCAGTTGATTTTTTTCCTATTTGGGAAATCGGTTAGAACATAATATATTTCGCATACGGCATCCATTTGTGAAAAACATTATATGTCTGAAATCAATACGACGAGATGGACAGAATGGCGTTGGTTTCGTTCAATTCTAAGAACTTTTATTTTTAGGACTTCCTGGATCCATTTTGGATCACTTCTTTAGTAGATTTTCCATGGGTGAAATAATAGTCGCATACCTTCTGATGAACTTGTGATAGTACCATGTGTGTCCCAGCATTAAGCATAACTATTTAGCACTCGTAGGAGGTTGCATATTCAAAATGACCGCAACTTTGGATGGGTCTAGCAACACTCCTTCTCGGCATACTATGTGGCCTAACAGATTTCCATGTGGCACACAAAAGATACACTTTTTGAGATTTAAATATATCTGCAACTCCTTACACCGATCAAATATTAGTCATAGTAGCTCTACATGTTGTTTCAACAGACTGCACACCGTCCAGTCATCCATATAAACTTCTAAAAATTTGTGATTAAATTCTCAAAATGATGTTATTACAATCCGAGAAAAAACTCCAGGTGTGTTCTTTAGGCCGAAGGGAATCACATTATATGAAAATGACCTCCATTTTTTTATGAATGTGGTCTTATTTTTGTATTACTCAATAATTCTCACTTGGTGATACCCCGAAAATCCATCCATAAATGAGTAAGACTCTTTCCCCGCAACTTGTTCTAGAACCTCGTCAATAAAAGGTGTGGGAAAAGGGTAATGCACACAAGTAGAATTAAGGCTTATGTAGTCTACGCATACCCTAATGTCATATGTACCTTTCTTTCTCTATATGACTATGTGGCTAACCCACTCTTCTTCTTCCACTGGAAAAATCAGTATGGCCTCAAGCATCTTGTCTATTTCCCTCATAACCTTCTCTTTCACCCTGGGGTTAAGATGATATGGTCTATGCCTTACATGTTTTTATCCTGGTTTTAGTTCAATCTTCATCTCTCCCATAGCTCATTTTATCCCTTTAATATCTGAAAATGTCTTTGGGAATAAGTCCTCATACTCCCGCAACGGGCTATGTATTTCCTAGATAGTTTTCTCATCCTAGTAATCTCCTACGACAGTTATATTGGGTTGCATAGATCCAGTTCATACGCAGCGGATGAAGCACATCGAGATCCACATGGTACATGAGGGGATCATAGACCTGCGGTTTTTTCCTTCAGCAGAATAGACTGGAGACATCTTCACCAAGACCTTCACTGAGCAGAAGTTCCATTCTCTGCGAAGTTGTCTTCGAGTGAAGGACATAGATTCCTAGCAACTGTCAGTTCTTCTTTTTACATNTCCCATGATTTTTTCCCTTTTTACTCGTTTATTTCAGTGTAGCTTTTCTATTTGGGTACCTAACATGACCTCGTTGTCGGGACCCATTCTTTATTTTCACCATAGTGATGTTCAGGGGGGTGTTGTAGTTACTTCACACACACCTAAGATTTCTTTTTCCTAAGGTTTTTCCTATGTTTATCAGTCATTATTCAGTCTCCTATATTTTAGGGAGAATATTCCTCTAGGAGAATATTCTCTTCAGTTCACACTTCAGTTTGATTAGTTGAGTCGAGTCTAGATTCCACATTGGGATTATCACCATGCAGCATTGGGATCATCACCAGTTAATGTGCATTGTCCTTGGGATCATCATCATACTATCACATTACTCATGATTCCTTGATCTCCTCCTCACTTCACTATGTTTCAGTCATTTAACTGAAGACTCATATACTTGTTAACTCATCTAGGTGGCAATTCACTCTCGTAACTTCCTGAGAGACTAGACTAGGTGGCATTTTACTCTCATAACTGATGGTGTGTGTCCAGATCATTCTAGACCACCACTATGGCGCATTGGCTTCTCCTCTAGTGCGCATCGGTGTATTTATATAGAGTAAATCATGTGTAAATTATCATTCATTCATTTGGTTAATGAGAATGCTTCCATTCTTTCTCTCCTGCTTCTATTTTCTCATATTTTATCTGCAATTGTGTATGTCAATTTCTAGCTAGATCTATTATGTGCAGGTTCAACATATTTACACAGGAACCCTAACTTCCAGAGGGCATATCTCCAAAATTATAGTGAACCAATCCCTAAATATTTAACCACATGTACACCAATATCTCTCCTCCATCTCTTCCAAATTTCAAGGTCTGAAACATCAAAGAAAAAAAATTATTACAAAAATTCCAAGATGACTCGAAACTAATTTCACAATTCAATCTTTGCTAATCCATTGTTCACACACACACACACACTTTATCTCAAATATTTATTTTTTTATACTTTTTCATAACCATTTATGAAGGGACATATCCCTTAATTAAATAATTAATTCTCAATATCATGGGAAATACCTCAAATACCATGGGAAAATACCCCAAACCCATGGGTTTGAAACCACCATTTCACTTTTTACTTTTTCACATGCACCCTTTTTTTAATATACTTGTAGAACTATATATAAATCAATATTGGAAATGTTGTGTGTATTTTAATTCCATAATATGACATCAATGACAATAATTCCAACACTGCACACATGCCTTGTCCACTATCATTGGCTTGAAAAGCATCACTTGATTTTGTAGATGGCTATATAGACCCCACAGATACTTAAGGAGTCCACATGGGTTCTTGGGAGAGATACCCAACATGATGGCCATGTTTCTAACCTTGATGGTGTACTCATATACACTCTACCCTTGCTTCTTCTTGAAGTAGTGCCACCAAATCCATTTGTCCTATACATACACAATAGGGTAGAATTGGGACTTGATTAAAGTTTTGAAGTCCTCCCACCTAGTTACTAGTGGATCACCCTCCAACCTAAGTGTTTCCATATTGATTTCCCACTAGGTTAAAACATGTCCCTCTAACTTCAATATGGAAAAGTATATATTTTGTTCTTCCCAACCTAATTGTTTCCATATGGATTTCCCACCAAGTTAAATCGTGGCCCTCTAAATTTAGTCTGGAAAATGATATATTTTGTCTGTCATCTATATGGTGAACATTGAAATAAAATTCTAGTTGATGCAACCAATGATTCAATTTTAATGCATAGATATCACCTTGGTATGTCTTTATGTCCACTTTTTATTCCATATTGAATAAATATTATGAAGGTTTTATGGTATTGGAACTCAACTACTCTTTCTCGGGTTCTTTTTGCCACTCCTTTTATGCGTCTTCGTCATCCCCTAGTTTCCCGTCGAATCTGATATTTGAGTTTGAGCCTTCAAATTATCCAAACATTTTAATATTGCTTGCTAGATCCACCATGAGGAGGGACATATTGCAAGATATGTCAGCGACTTGCACTTCCAAACTCACAAATATCTCCTCTACTGGATCTCGAGGATTGTTATGAATAGACTCATTGGCCATGGCTAGGGTTTTGTGACTTTCTTCTTAAATGGATTCATATATCCCTACAACTTTCCACAAATACCCCAAAGAAACTTGCCTTGATACCAATATGATCTGTAAAATACCATGGATATTCAACTAGATAGTTCTTCACAATATATCTAATAAACTGAAGTCTTTACTTTGAAGGTTAATTTCCTTTATATCTTAGATTCTTTAATTACTAGTTTTTTTCTTAAAATGTATGAAATAGTTGAAAAGAAAAAAATAGAGAACATAAATAAATACTCACACACCATCCACAAATAAACACAATAATAACCTAGGAAACCTAATACATGAGAAAACCCAACTAGAAGGTGAGGCCACTTTACTCTATTTTCTTTAAATGCAATTACAAAGGAAGAGGCACTCTCTTTGGAGTTTCCTTTGACATTGTGGCCTATTTGGATACTACATAATCTCTCCTTCTCTTTTATGCTCTCAAAATACTACTCCTAGGTGGTCTTCTCAAATATGGAATAAATACAACACTAAACAATGGAACCCCTTCTCCTCCCAATAGCCTGGTATTTAACATCACCCGATATCCATCTAGGGGTATGGTTTTGACTTCCTCAACCCTCAATTGTGATAAGGCTTTGGACCTTCTAGAATCTTCTTGAAATTCCATACGTGGCTAGCCCCATATGCGTGAGTAATGGGGGATCACATGGAATCCACTCGTACCATGGTGTTCTATTAGGAAATTAGAGCACTTCCACACTAAACCTAGCAGAAGAGAGGAAGGAATATTTAATCAAGAAATTAAATGATAAAGAAAACATAAAGTACACAGAGATCTACCCTAGAAATCCAAATGGGAAAACCATCATTCCTTGAGTGTCTTTCTCTCTTGTTGTCTTATTCATTCAGAATAAATGACTATGTTCCTAAGCTTGGTCTACTCCTAAGGCACAATTGACATAATACCTTCTTGATTTACATAAGAACAACCTTGTAGCCAATTTGGCTTATATCTACATGACTAGCAACCTCCAAAACGATTTCTCTAAATATTAGCTAAAATGTCCTCTCTTTTATAGCATTAGAACATGTCTTATTTATAAGATTTAAAGTAGGAAAAACCCTAAATAAAGGCACCCAAAAACAATTACAGATCCATGCAGATCATTAGATACAAATCCCATGAATCTTGAGAGTATGTTACAATCGACCGTCAAGTCAATTTACCAGTCGACTTCCTTTCAGTATTTAGTTGGTTTCCACATGACTACATGTCAACCTCTTGTTGCTCAACGTCTTCAACTTGTTTTCGAGCATCTCAACTTCGAATTTACTCGGTCGAACAATTTGACCTTCATTTTTAACTTACAGTCGATCCACCTCAACTATACTTTCACTGCAATGAATATAACAACCCAACATTCTTCCACTTGTTGTCTTCTTTGTTGAAACCAGGATATTTCATAACTTTCATTCACAAACCTAGGGAAACAATTTGCATTTCCTCTCTACACCAAGAGAACTTCACAACACACATAAACTTGGTCAAAGACTCTGATATGTTTTCCAACATGTCTACTTTCTCCAGCAGCACCTTGTTTCCTTCCACTATTTCTCTCATGAAATGGTACTATACAGCAATATGCTTAGTCTTGGAATGATATCTAAAGTATTTTCCATAAATATTGTTCTTTGACTGTCGCAACTCATATTCATATCTCTCTTCTCAAACCCAATTCTTGAACACAACCTTTGCATCCATACTTATTATTTTCTTCCATGAGTAGTTTCCATGTATTCAGCTTCTATTGTTGACAAGGATATGATGGCCTATCGCTTACTCATCCAGCTAATTGCTCCATTGAACATATTGAACACATATCAAGTGGTTGACCTTTGTCGATCCATATCTTTAGCCCAATCGGCATTGAAAAATAAATGTACATTTAATTCACTGTCAACTCCAGGTTTTCCTTGGTAGCATATAGCATAATATTTTGTGCCACAAAAATACCTGAATACTCTCTTGACAGTTGTGAAGTGCTCCTTTCCAAGTGTCGACATGTATCTACTCAACACTCCCATGGAATAGAAAATGTATGTTCAAGTGCATACCATCGCATACATTAGACTACCAACAACACTTGCATAGGGAACATGTGTCATGTCCTATATTTATTCATGTGTCTTTGGACACTATTCAGCAGTTAGACTTGCTCCCACATGAATTGGCACCTTCATGGATTTTGAATCCTACATGTTGAAAAGTTTCAAAATTTTTTCAATATACTTCTTCTAGTTCACCATAGCTTTCTAGTTTCTCAATCTCTCTTGATCTCCATTCCCATAATGAATTTCACTACACCAATATCCTTTATGTCAAACTTGGAGGATAGTTGTTTCTTTACCTCCTTTGTTGCATTCATCAACTTCTTGAATACCCACTTGCTACCAATGGGATTTCTTCCACTAGGTAATTAAACTAAATCCCATGTTGCATTATTATGAAAGGATTCCATCTCTTTGACCATGGAATCCTTCCATATTTTACCCTCTACTAAGTCGACCACCTCCCTAACAGACTTGGGCTCTTGTTCGGGGGAAATTAACACAAATGTGAAATGCAATTCGGGAGGATTATACCTTTCGACTAGTTTTCTTACTCATTCTGACCTCCTTACAACCGAGGTTAGTTGTTCCACCTCTTCATCTGATTCATTTGACACATATGAATCATCGACTCATATGAATCATCTTCTATGTTCCTCAATTCAAACCACACCTTCTTCGGATCATTCTATGTTTGAACCATCACTTCAGACTCGGACTTCCTTCCGACTTCTCTGAATACTACATCCTGACTATACATTATTTTCCTTGATGCAACATCCTAGAGCTTATATCCTTTCATTCCTTCTTTGTATCTAATTAAAAGACATTTAACTTCCTTCTTGTCCATATTTCTTCTTTCTTCCTTCGAAATATTTACAAATGCATCACAGTCAAATACTTTGAGATGTGAGACCGAAGGATTCTTACTAGAACATACCTTGTGTGGAGTTGTGTTGACTAAAACCGGTGAAGGAGACATATTTACCATATATATTGTGGTGTCAACTGCCTATGCCCAGAATTCTTGTGTGATCCTAGCACCACTGAGCATGCTCCTTTCCTTGTCCATCAACATTCTGTTCATTCTCTTGACAACTCCATTTTTTTGTGGTTTATATGGTGTGGTATTTTGGCACACTATGCCACACTTATTGAAAAATCGATTAAATTCATTTCCATAGAGTTCACCACTATTGTCAAATCTCAACATCTTAATCTTCTTATATGTCTGGTTTTCTACAACAAACTTAAACTCTTTGAATTTCTTGAAAACCTATGATTTCTTCCTCATGAAATATATATGTGTCTTCCTAGAAAATTCATCTATGAAAGAGACATAATATAGGGATCCACCAAGTGAAGGCACTGAAACAGCACCAAACCCTTGTTTCTCCAGATAGGAATCTCACCCAAAAAAAAATTCCATATATATGATGTTCACAAAATTCAACTTCTAAATTACATTCAAGAAAATATTCGACCATACCTTTTCTATGCATAGCTCGAAGTCCTTTTTCTCCAATATGTCCCATCCTCTCATTCCATAGCATGGTCGGGTTGATTTAATGAAGACTTGTCAAGTCGGTTTGAATTGACTCAGCCCAAGTCTAGTCGAGTCAATTCGAAGTTAAGTCAACTTTAGGAACAATGATGTTGTTGCATCTTGTTGAGTCGACATTCCCTAATAACTTGTATATGGTTCCAATATGAGCTCCTTTCATTAATACCATCTCACCTCTTACCATCTTGCACATATCCTTATAAAATAGAGTGTGCACCCTTTCATCACTCATATTGTTGATATATAGCAGGTTTCTTTCCAAACTCAAAATGTGTAGCACACATGGAAGGGTTCTACTCCTCCCTTCCTACAGTATCCATCGAACTCTTCCATGTCCGACAATTTTGGTTGTCGATTTTTCCCCCAAGAACACATCTCCTCCTTCATATCGTTCATATTCCCAGAACCATTCTCTATGTGGTGTCATATGATAGGATTCTCCTAAGTCGATCAACCAAACATCTTGATTCGAATGTGTACTGATCGATTACAGGTACATGTTGCCTCCCTTATTTGGAGTTATATTTCTTGCAGTCAACTGCTTCTCATCAGATCCTATACTAACTTCCATTACCTTATACTTGCATTCCCTTTTGTAATTCTCAGGTTTACCAAATTTCTATCATCTTCCCATCGACTATGTTAGCACTCTGTAAATTTGTTTGGTTGATAAAAAAATGATAGAGGTAACCTATAAACCAACTTTAGGTTATATTATGACCCTTCCAACCATAGAGGGCTCTCTCAAACATGCAAAGACTAAAAATGCTCAAAAATATTTGGCAATGGAAACAGAAAGGTCAGATTCTACAATAGGATAATTTTTAAAGGGTTGGTAGGACAAAAAAGAGAATGGGGTCGTTGGGAAATGGGGTCAACTCCTGAAATCATATGAAGATTTACAAACTATGTATTCTAAGGGAACATAGGAAAAATAGGCACTATGTTCAGCCAAATAATCAATATGAGATGGCAGTTGGAAACAAAAGGAAATGCCACTATGACAAGAGGCATCTAACAAAGGATGAATCTCTTGGTATAGATTTAGAAGAAGGAACATAAAGGTTGGATACCGAAAACAGATCACCAATCAAGGGTGAATTCTGAACCAGAAATTAATAAACACATAACAAGTATAATCAATGTGAGAACGAGCACCAGCAAGATGAATTCCTTCTTTTACTTAAAGATTATTACTAGCAGCAAAACACATTCATGAATATGAAATACAGGAAAACATATTGAACATCAACACCATGATGAATCTCAGCTATCCAAGAAAACCTTCTCTGCTTGTATTAAAATTCATAAGAAATCACAAAGTTTTCCTACTACAAAGGTAGGCCCCTCTCTAGCCAGCCGAACCATTATTTTATATTTTTAATAGTATATATAGATAAATTACATATGAGGCCAAAAAATGGGTCATTCTTTCCAAGATTCCAAAAATAGACATCGGTTACAGAGGGAGTAACTCATCAAAACCGAACTCCTACTTTCTAGGGAACAATTACAAGCAAAAATTGAAATACATGGGATCTTTCCACTAAATTTCACCTATCTACAGTATCACAAGATCCCCTGAAATATACTTGATTTAGCTTGTCATGTAGTTTAATTTTAGGTTTTCAATCTCTTCCTTTAACGTGTCAAGCCAGCTAGGCTAATTTTCTTCAATGCTTTTGACTGTTGCAGTTTTAGCCTCCTCCTTTCGTTGTTTTTTCCTTTTGCTTACACCAACTTGTGTGTTGTATCCATCCATAGATCCATTAATAATCAAATCCTTCATAATATGATTCATCCTGATCCCTTCACCTAATCTTGGCTCATTGATAGATTTTGCATGAGATTTTGTTGTTAGGGTTTGTGCAACATGCCTTTCTCTCTTTTTATTTGATAATTCTGTCATATTCTTCAAACTTCCTGATTTGTTGAAAACCATTGAATCTTTCTCCTCGACTTCCTCTAGTTTTTCAGGAAACATGGGCCTATTTCCCTCAAACTACACATGATTTGGACGAGCGATTCGATTTCCAGATATCGCGTTCTAGAACAAGTTGTTAATTTCCCAAAATAGAGTAATCTCACCTGGGTTTTGAGTAACAGTCGCAATCAATTATAATCATTGGTTACTGAAGAAAAATCCTTATGGGGATAACGACCTCTCACATTCAGCTATCAATTTTCAATGATGAGTATCAAATTAGTTATTTGGTGGTGCTTATTTGGCACTACGTGGACAAATGGTACACAAGCAGGTTTCTTGGGATGATTTGACTCACCGTCAAGTTTCATTGTCATGTGTAGCCCTCGGATTAGACTCAATTAATGACATTTAACACATGATTTCGGGGGTGTGATGGGGTGGTTTTGAGGCAACCCTCCTTTCTCCCTGAAATACGCTAGAATATGCCACGTACCTTTGCAAGGAAACCACGGCTGAAATTTCAGGACCATGATATTTCAACCTCTACATCGTTTCAAACTCTGCAATATATCCCAACCGTTGATCTTGGTGAATGGAGATCTATGTCCTTTTGAGCCTAATTTACTTAACGCATCTGCCAAATTTAATATCTTCTGCCATTTTTTGACCATTCCCCAAATTTATTTGACTTCCAAACCGTTTTAGCACCTCGCTAAGCCCTAAAATCTCGATTTTACACCAAAAATTTAAATGGTGATAACATGGGCTCCAACTGGGGATGTTATCCTCCCAATGAGGTAGCAAAGAACTTGTAGACCTATTCCCAGTCCATTGGGTTGCTTCCAAAACATGTGTGTACCCTGCTCTGACCTATCACCAGTGTTGGTTGAAAACCAAAGTCTGCACACTACTCTCAACTGGAGACTGAACGTTGGATACACCCCTAAAATATGACTATACACACTACTGAAAATCCAAACTAAAAAATGCTTGATCAGCAAGATTATTCGCACCTACCTACCCTAACTACTAAAATGAATTGCCAATCAAGTGAAATCATAATGCCAATGAAATCATGCAAGCATTGTATCCATTGTTTGTTTTCCTTGCACATGTTTGCTCCAAATCGTGTTGACTGATAATTCGTTCAAGAATTTACCTATAAATTAAAATCTCAAAAAATAAAAAACATTGGGACTATCTATTGCCTCCAACAAAACTGCAAATGGATCCTCTAAAACATTCACAACACAACAATCATGTTTTTCCCCTTCCATTGCATTCTTGCTTTCATGTGATTTAACCTGTTGATTGCCACCAAGAGGCTGAAAATTTTTCCAAGACTACTAGAAATAACAATCTTCTGAATGAAAATATGGTGTTGGTTGAAATGAAACCCTTGGTGGAAATCAATCCATATCTAACACTGACATTCATTGACCATCATCTTTATTTACAAGCTGGTAGTTGAGCACAGGCTGCAAATTTGAAATAAAATAACCTTCCATGTAATCAGTAACATGGTCATTAAATGCATGAGAAGGTTGTTGGTCTTCCTCACTGATAACAGTTTTCTCATGTAAAACAGTGTCACTGTGAATACAGTCAGACTTCCCAGCTTCCTTCGTTATCTCATGATTTACTTTCAATAATTCAAAGGAATAAAAACATAATGGAAGTTATTTTTTATTTGCAAGTCCACTGGTTTCTTCACATTCAACATCATGTCTGGACGATTTCTGATTTGAAACATTATAAAAAAAATTCTTCAACAATTTGAAAGAAGCAAAACACAATGGCAAGGTTCTTTCACCCAATTCAAAACCTTCTTCATTTTCTTCATTGTTGTCATATGCACATTTTTTAACTTCTTTGGATTGTTGAACACACTCATTTTCAACTTCATCTTCGACCAATGGATGCAATTTTGAACTGACAAGACCTTGTGCATAACAAGTAACAGGGTCATCAAACACATGTGAAGATTGCTGCAATTTCTTGTCAATTTGTTCCAGTGAATCAATGTGATTTGGCATCAGCACACATTCCTTTGCTTCAGTGATGATCTTATAATTTTCTTTCAATAATTTAAATGAAAAGAAACATAAAGGTAAAGAATTTCCTTCAGTTGATTCAGTACTTTCTTCTTTGTAACTGTGATATGTAGGCTGATTGCTCTCATTACACTACTGAAAAGGAACATTTCATGATAGAGAAAATGCAGTTGGTTGTCCTAGGAAGTCAACCTCATAATCATCATCATATTCATCATATATAGGAAAATCAGCAACATCTGCAATGTCATCTAACAAGGAAAATCTTGGAACATCAACCTGCTCTTCAACAAGCTGATTTGAAAATTCATCTTCTTGACTGTCTACAAATGAATACATAAAACAATCAGCCACATACTTATCATAGGATGGACCAAAAGCTAAATTAGTGCCTTCTCTTTCAATAAGTGGAATATAATCCTTTGCAAAATCATTAGCATTTAAAACTTCAAAAGGGCCTATGATATTATTAACTCTCCGCTCAAGATTCAAATCAATTGTTTTGTGTTCATATTCATTGCCATGTTCTTTAGCATCCAACTCATCATTTCGAATATGTTTACATGCTTGGATATTGTGTTGAATATCATGATCATCATTAAACATTTTCTGTAAGGATTTAGGTCTTCTTTCCATTAGGAGGAAAGACAAATATGGATGAAGATTTGTTATATAATGGAGCATGGCAGCAACTTCAGTGGGTTGAATTTATTTGGGAAAATTGTAATAAATACTAGAAAACCTTCTAGTAAATGTAGAAATAGCTTCATTGTTCTATCTTTTTAAGGCATAGAACTCTATAACTTGTAGATCCAAATATTTCTTCTTGCCCCAAAACTTCAAAATGACATTCTTCAATTCCTCCCATGAGCTAATTGTCTCTGGATGCAAATGTTTAAACCATTCTTTGGTATCCCCTTTCAAGGATTGAAAGAATGCCCTCATACAAACATCATCATGATCAATCTCAAACAATTCTATAAAATGTTCAAAATCCTGGATGTGTTTTTCAGTTGTGATGGTGTTAGGTTCTCCATCAAACATAGATAAGTACTTATAGTGCTTTGGAGGAAAATAATGAAGGATGTGAGGTAATTTTAAAGGATTGTATCTATGATTAATCTTGGAGGGTCTTGGATAAAATACAAGAGGTGAGACATCATCCTTGGTTTTTTGAAGCTCATCAACTTGGCTATGGTCATTACATGGCTCAGATGGAAGATTTTGATCGAAATCAGTGATAAACTGAGAAGATATATGTACAAATTTAGGAGGAGAATATACAATTGCAAGATCCTCATGATCATCATTTAAATGCAGCAGGTAAAGAAAAAATTGTTTATCATGTTTATGAAAGGACAAAAGGTACTTAGTAACAAAAAATATTATGTCTTGGAAAAAACTCAACTTTAGGTACTTGTTTTCTCCCATGATGTCCTTTCATATCTCTTTCAATGTATCTCATCCTCCAGTGGAGTCTCTAAATCGCATTTGAAGTTTGATTGGAGTCGCCAATAAAATCTTCAGGCTACTGAGTCTTTGGACATTGGAGTCGCCATGAAAATTTTGAATTATAGATTCTTGAAAATGGAGTCGCCATGTGAATTATGTACAGCCTTTTTGTGTCTAAATACTTTTCGCCATCAATACTCAGATCTGAAATTTGTCATTTATCCCATGGAAGATTTCACCTTCATTCCCCGGCAACAACACCAGAATGTTAGCACTCTGTAAATTTGTCTGGTTGATAAATAAATGATAGAGGTAACCTACAAACCAACATTAGGTTGGATTCTGACCCTTCCAACCAAAGAGGGCTCTCTCAAACATGTAGAGACTGAAAATACTCAAAACGATTTGGCAATGGACACACATAGGTCAGGTTTTGCAATAGGATAGTTTTTAAAGGGTTGGTAGGAAAAACAAGATAACAGGGTCGTTGGGCAGTGGGGTCAACTCCTAAAATCATATGAAGATTTACAAGCTATGTATTCCTAAGGGAATGGAGTAAAAATAAGAATTGTGTTCAACCAAATAAGAAATATGAGATGGCAGTTGGAAATAAAGGAAATACCATTATGAAAAGAGGCATCTAACAGAGGATGAATATCTTGGTATATCTTTAGAATAAGGAACATAAAGGTTGGCTACTGAAAATAGAGAACCAATCAAGGGTGAATTCTGAACTAGAAACCAATAAACACATAACAAGTGTAATCAATGTGAGAAGGAGCACCAGCAAGATGAATTCCTTCTTTTACTTAAAGATTATTACTAGCAGAAAAACACATTCATGAATATGAAATATAGGAAAACATATTGAACATCAACGCAATGATGAATCTCGGCTATCCAATAAAACCTTCTCTGCTTATATTAAAATTCATAAGAAATCACAAAGTTTTCCTGCTACAAAGGCAGGCCCCTCTCCATCCATTCGAACCATTCTTTTATATTTTTAACAATATATATAGATAAATTACATATGAGGCCAAAAAATGGGTCATTCTTTCCAAGATTCCAAAAATAGACATCAGTTATAGAGGGAGTAACTCATCAAACCGAACGCCTACTTTCTTGGGAACAGTTGCAAACAAAAACAGAAATACCTGGGATCTTTCCACTAAATTCCACCTATCTATAGTATCATAAGATCCCCTGAAATATACTTGATTTAGCTTGTCATGTATTTTTATTTTCGGTTTTCAATCTCTTCCTTTAACGTGTCAAGACAGTTAGGTTGATTTTCTTCAACGCTTTTGACTTTTCTAGTTTTAGCCTCCTCCTTTCGTTGTTTTTTCCTTTTTCTTACACCAACTTGTGTGTTGTATCCATCCATATATCCATTAATAATCAAATCCTTCATAATAGTATTCAACCTGATCTCTTCACCTAATCTTGGCTCATCAGCAAATTTTGCATGAGATTTTGTTTTAGGATTTGTGCAGCATGCCTTTCTCTCTTTTTATTTGATAATTCTATCATATTCTTTGAACTTCCTGATTTGCTGAAAACTATTGAATCTTTCTCCTCAACTTCCTCTAGTTTGTCAGGAAACATGGGCCCATTTCCCTCAAATTGTACATGATTTGGACGAGTGATTCAATTTGCATATATATCGTTCTGGAATAAGCCGTTAATTTCCCAAAATAGAGTAATCTCACCTGGGTTTTGAGTAACAGTTGCAATAAATTATAATCATTGGCTACTGACGAAAACTCCTTATGGGGATAACAGCCTCTCATGTTTAGCTATCAATTTTCAATGATGAGTATCAAATCGGTTATTTGATAGCACTTATTTGGCACTACGCGGATGAATGGTACACAAGCAGGTTTCTCGAGATTATTTGACTCGCTATCAAGTTTCATTGTCACATGTAGCCCTCGGATTAGACTCAACTAATCACATTTAACACGTTATTTATGGGGTTTGATGAGATGGTTTTTAGGCAACCCTCCTTTCTCCCCGAAATACACTAGAATATGCCACATACCTTTGCGGGGAAACCACGGCTGAAATTTCGAGACTTCTTAGATATTTCAACCTCTGCGTCATTTCAAAATCCGCAATATCTCCTAACCGTTGATCTCGGTGGATGGTGATCTATGTCCTTTCAATCCCGATATACTTAACGCCTCCGCCAAATTTAATCTCGTCTTCCATTTTCTAACCCTTCCCCAAATTTATCTGACTTCCAAACTAGTTTAGCACCTTGTTAACCCCTGAAATCTCAATTTTACACCAAAAATTTAAATGGTGATAATAGACTAAATAGGGGATGTATATCTAACCTTCGAATTAGACTTTCTACTGGATAATTTTCCTTTATCTCTATCAATCGGTCGACCCCTCACCACTAATGCATATTTGGTTGTTCCTTACATGTTGTTCCTTCTCATTTCTTCTGATAGTATAGATGAAACCACGTCTTCTATAGCTAATATGGTTGAACTACTCCTGATAGCCATGACTAAGCTATCCCAGGAGTCTGGAAAATAACATAATAGGATAATACATTTCTCCTCCTTATTGATTTTAATATCCACTAAAGATAACTGGTTTATTATGGTACTAAACTCATTTAAATGCTCAGTCACCAAACTATCATCACTTAGACTCATAAGATATAGTTTCTTTCTAAGGAATAGCTTGTTTACCATGGATTTTGACTGGTATAATCTCCCTAGCTTGTCCCACAGTTTCTTGGGTGAATCTTCACCTAAGACATTCAGCAATACCGAATCTACAAGACAAATTCAAATCATACTCCTTTCCCTTCTCTCGAGTTTCTCTCATTCTTCCCTCGACATACCTATCGGAATGGTACATGGACATAATACTTCCTATTGTTCTCGATATACAAGAAGATATTCCATTTTAAGCTTCCAAAGCTCAAAATTATGGCCATTGAATTTTTTGATCTCTATTCTCAAGCTACTCGACATTCTTTAAGCACAACTTTAAATATCTATAACTTACGACTCTTACTAAACCTATGGTTTAGCTTAGATACAACTTTTTTAAACCAAGCTCTAATACCACATGTTAGTAAATTAGAGCACTTCCACACTAAACCTAGAAAATGAGAGGAATAAATATTTAATCAAGAAAGTAAATGATAAAGCAAACACACAGTACATAGATATTTTACCCTAGAAACCCAAACAGGAAAACCAACATTCCTTGAGTGTCTTGCTCTCTTGTTTTCTTATTCATTCAAAATAAAAGGTTACATGCCTAACCTTGGTCTACACCTAAGACACAATTGACATAATATCTTCTTTATTTACAAAAGAACAATGTTGTAACCAATTTGGCTTACATCTACATGCCCAACAACCTCTAAAACAGTTTTTCTAAAGATTAGCTAAATATTCTCTCTTTTATAGCATTACAATGTTCCTTATTTATAGGTTTTACAGTAGGAAAAACCCTAAAGAAAGGCACCCAAAAATGGTTACATATCCATGCAGAACGTTGGCTACAAATCCCACAAATCTCAGGATTTTGTTATAGTCAACTACCAGGTTGATTTACCAGTCAAACTCCATTTGGTCTTTAGTCGGTTTCCACAGGACTGTCTATCGACCTCTTGTTGGTTTGCCTCTTCAACTTGTCGTCGAGCATATTGAATTCAACTTTACCCTGTCAAACACTTTGGCCTTCTACTTTCTCTGCCAGTCAATCCACCTCAACTAGATTTTCACTACAAAGAATATAACAATCCAACATGGTCAACAGGGTAGGTCAACTTACGAGAGGCATATATTTTGCAGATGAGCTCCAATTGACATGATTTTTGCATCGTTGGAAAGGTATCGATGTGTAGAATAGCGTTAATGGGTCTAATCTAAAGATAATATTTTTGTACCCCAAAAAATGTCATTTGATGCCTCAAAGTGGCTCTATTAGGTGTCAAGCCCCAATTTTCTAAACTGGGACCTGCCATTAAAATGACCCTATAAGTTGATTCCTCAAATTTTTTCCACTATGAAAGAATCGAGATAGATGAAAAGTAATATAATTATCCAATCCAAATCAAGAAGCAAGATCAAAAGGTATGCAATATCATTAAACAAATACAATAGGACCCAAGTTGTGGTATCAATATTTCCTATATTTATGTAAGAATTCCCAACTCAAATAGAAGGTCTTTTTGGAATTGCACACTTATCATATAGGATCACATTGAAGGTTCTTGAAAACTTACGATAGGATCAAGAAGGAGTTTTTATCAGAAGGTCTTAAAATGGATTTTCAAAATTTTTTGGTTGAATGTGTGGACTTCCAAAAGAATAAGAGAGCGATAATAAAGACCCCAGGTCTCCTACAAATGTTATATACACCAATTCAATGTTGGGAAGAAGTTTTAATGAATTTTATTATAGGTTTACCCAAATATGAAGGAAAGAATTTTGTCATGGTAGTAGTGGATCGAATGACAAAGTATGCCTATTTTTTCTCTCTTTCTCATCCTTTTAAAGTACAGTAGTGGTAGAATTCATGGAAATCGTTCAAAATATACATGGAATCCCCAAGATTATTTGAAGTGACATAGATCCAATTTTCACTGGAAATTTTTAAAATAAATTATTTTCTTTCTTGGGTACTCAATTAGTTCACTCAATATTACCATGCTTAATCCGATGGGAAAATTGATATTGTGAATAAATTTCTAGAAGGATATATTGGTTTATTTGCATTTGATAAATAAACACAATGGTTCAAGTGGTTTCCCTTGGCAAAATGGTGGTAAAACACATCCTTCCATACTTCATTAAAAAATTTCCCTAGTTATGTCATTTTATGGATATCATCCTCCATCCATCACATCGCCCTTGAAAGGGATTGCAAAGGTTCAAGCAGTGGAGGACCACATATGGCACCAATAAGAGGTTCTCAAACTATTGAAGGACAACTTGGTTGTAGAAGAAATAGGATGAAACAACAAGAAGATCAACATCAAAGTGAAAGGGAATTTGAACTGGGGATTGGGTATTTTTTAGGCTACAACCATATAAAAAAATATCCCTAAAGGAAAAAAATAAGTAAAATAAATTAGCACCCAAGTATTATGGGTCATATAAGGTGTTACAGAGGATTGGAAGTGTGGCTTACATATTGGATTTTTCTCCATCTTCACACGTACATCCAGTCTTCCATGTTTCTTTCTTAAAAAAAGTAATCGGTGAAAAGATCCCAGTGAAAACTATTTTTCCAAAGATTAATGAAGAAGGTAAAATTATGCTAGAACTAGAAACAATCCTTGAAAAAGGGATTAAGAAGTTGCAAAATCAAGCAATTGTTGAGTACCTCGTCAAATGGAATAACCTACCAGTGGAAGAAGCGAAATCGAAAGATTATTTATTCACGTAGAAACACCCACAGTTAGTCACGTTTTGAGGACAACATTTGTTTGAAAGGGAGGGTCATGTTAGACCCTATACAAATCCCCATGTTAAGTATAAATACCCATGTAAATCCCTAGATAGTGAGTTATATTTATATTTTAATACTAGTGTTGTCGGCTAGACCCTTTAATTGTAATTGTACCCTTTATCTCCTACACACACACACACTAAGGAGACCTAAGTTTAGAATCATATAATCTCATTCTTGTACACATGTTCTATTGAAAAAGGAGGTTTCCCCCTAGAATAGGCTTATCTTTCATTCTTACATCTATTTCTCAAGGCGTGGAGATTCTTCTCTTTATATTTTCAAGCTATTTCGGTATTTTTTTCCTAATATTATTTCTCTTTTACTTTCTATAATTAAATTCCTTTAGATAATTTATCTTAATTCTTTGTTTATGTGATATAAGTACACTACAACTAGTATTAGATCTCTTTCTTGTGCCAACCCCTGCCTTATTTTTAGAGAAATTTGTTTTATTCTAGAGGTATGTTCCAACATCTATATACATATAGATATGTTGTTCAGCGGGTCAACCTACAATTAGGAAGCATACACATAGGGAATACAAATGGGGTCACTTGGTTGGATGTCCTTATGCGCCTTTGTCAATAATTGGTGAGTAGTAATGAATTATACATAATTTTTTCATGGATTCAATATTCCATGTACCCTTGGGTATATAGAAACCCCCCTAGGCATACCTAAAACAAACCCTACAAAACAGTTTTATCCATTTATCACTATAATACTCCGATATCACTCTCACATATCAAGGAAGCAAGTAGTAAGACTAAGGGTACAATTGATTCTCATTAGTTATATCCATTAAATAACAACCCTCTAATATTATGGGAAACCCTTCAATATATTAGATAAATCTATGGCTTGAATTCCTTTTCTCTTATGACTTTGTTGAACCTCTCCCAAAATTCCTATAGAACCTCAAATATCCAAAATTTGAAATTTTTGTTAATATAGTAGTCCTATAATAGTAAAAAGTTATATCAAATTGGTCATAGGATTTCATATACAATTATGGGTTTTCTAGCCCAAAATACTCCTTGTGTGAAGATAATCATGTTGGTGTATCTCACCAGTAAATCTTTCAGTGGAACCAAGTGGTCCCATGACTGCTACTAGAATAAAGAACCAAATCACCAACCTTGAATAAAAAATAGAGAAACTCACTAACTCATAAATTGAATTCCAAACCAACCTCTCCATGGAAATGATATCCTTTAAATATTACATTAACCACAATATTATATTTGGAATGATGGCATCATTGATTGATAGTGGGGAATATTTAGGGGGAGGAGTACGTCACACTAGACCATCCTTTCATAACACTCAACACCATATGATACACAAATTTCCTAAGGTAGATCTAAATAAATTCAATGGAATCCATCCAACATGATGGGTGGACCATATGAAACGTTTTTTTCTCTCCATCATATTGATGATGGATAGTTGAAACTCCAAGTGGATGTGTTATATATGGATAAGGAGTGTTTCCAATGGTGGCAATGGCATCCAAAGGCATATGAAAGGTAAATTAATTGGGACCATTTTTAGAAGGACATGTATGATAGATTTGAAATCAATACTCATATTTTAGGGACCTTGACCAAGTTACACGAAACCAACATAGTGGAAGAATTTATTTCTTCCTTTAGGAGATTGGTAATCAGAACATAAGTTATTAATAATTATTTCTTCAAGTAGTGTTTTATTAGTGGTATTGAGAAGGAAATCAAAGAACAAGTGTTGATGTCCCACCTAGATACTTGGTTGGAGGCCTCTCAACTAGAAAAAATGGCACAAGTGGTGGTAAAATCCCATAATAAATGACCCAATTTTTTTCCACAACCACATCCCCATTTTTTTCCTTATCCACTTTCTTCTTATCCCTTTCAGATCCACAAGTTTGTTGACATGTTTTACAGGAAAGCGTGTGATTTTCATTGATGGAAAGAATAGCAGCGTCGATGTTTTATAGGAAAATCATAATCTTGGGAGGAGAAGAGAATAGTATGAAAAAACAAGAAAGCTCAGAAGAGATAGCAATTTCCAGAATTGCAAACGAGGTCCAAGAGACGAACTCACAAGAGGAGCAAAGGTCAAGAAACGTGAACACTAAGAAAATATTTTAAGTCGGAGAGATCAGAAGCTTAGGAGGAAGAGAGAAAGTGGTTTTTGGATCATCGATCCAAAAGACCAGCAATCATTAGATCCAGTGGATTTGCGAGGACGTTACCATTCGAGGAATCTCACATTGAAAGAATTGGCAACTTGAAAGTTGAATTGCCCGAAGCCTGAAATCCGAAATGAATGTGGACCATCGGATCTAGAGAAAATGTGATGGCCGTCGGATTAAATTATTGGAAGGATAGGATAAGCAAGGGCTAAGATCACGATCACCCGAAGATCTGTTGACCATCAGATTGAATTAATTGAAAGGTAAGTTAAACGGGGCTACAGAGTTGAGAATTTGATTATCCGAATACCCATCAGTCGTTGAATCAAATGAGAATTTTCTTCAGTTGTTGGAGCATTCTAAGTGGAAGGACAAGATAAGCTAGAAGATTTGCATCACAGGCAGATAGGGTCATTGATCTAAGATCTTGATCCAACGAATGTCATTCATTTTGGGTATAAATATGTGAGGAGGTTACTCTCCGGAAAAAATCTCACTTCAAGACATCAGTTTGAGATTTGAAATCTCCGAAGTCCGGAAAACTGGAGAGATGAAATACGTTCTCGACCATCGGATCATCCGAAGAATATTGCAGCCATCAGATCATTCTAAAGTGGAAGGACATGATAAGTTGGGTAAAGGGCATGCTAATATCAACGGTCGAGAATCGGGGACTTAGATCTACAGTCAGCAGGGCATATCAAATCCCCCCAAGCTTTCTGCCTTTAAATGTGGGGGGGGTTTGAGTTGGTGGTATTTTCCTTATGGGACCCTCATACATGTCACCTTTTTGTTAAATCGAACCCCCCTCAATCATTACCACTTACAGCCTGACCCCCCCTCCGAGTAAACCACCAAACCACTCATACATACCACCTTCGCGCTCTGATGTCACACTCCACTACCGCACTCTACCTCCACATTCCACTACACTGCCTACACATCTCACCCATGTCAACATACCACCTCAGCAAGGACATGTGACAAACCACATCAGCAAGAACACGAGTTGTTCGATCTGAAAGATCACTTCGGCTGTATTGTCAACTGTTGATCATAGTACAGTGGAAGGATAGTGTAAGTTTGAGAAGTTGAAATTCTAGAGTTCCGAAGGGTGAAGTTCTAACATTCGTCCATCTCAATGTTTGATTAAGTCCTAGACGTTGAATTGAAAAATGAAAGGATGAGTGTAAGGATCAAATCTAACCACTAATTTGTTTCCGTGAAATAAATCGTCCGATCTGATCCGTTTGTTTCAGGATCATTGTCAAGAGCATAAGATCAATGGTCCCATCGCATTGCAGGGCTAGAACATGCTTGGGTATTAATCTTTCATGAGCGAGTTGAAATCGAAACCACGGTTTTGGAGAAAGGACGTGTGGAGGCTCGTAGTGAATTGCGGGGAGAAAAGCGGGTTTCCCTCAAACCTCCTATGGACATGCCCGCAATCACATGGTCATGTGAAGTTCATAGCCCAAGGTCATATCGTGAAAAAGAGCTAGCTCTCACTAGACCGATATCGGGAAGCGCCTTTTGAATAGGTGATTGGGTCACCGCTAGTGGTCACGTGAAGGAAGGGGCTTAGAAGCCAAAGATGAATGGTTGTAACTGACATAGAAGATGAAGAGTTTTGACCATTAGAGAAGCCAAGGAATCTCAGGATAATGCCCACTGATGATGAACACACTAAGCATAACTGCCAAATAATTCGAAGAGCTTCAGGGTGATTGCAAGAGAAACTGAAGAGTCTCGAGGTAATTACCAGTAGGATAAAGACTCATCATAGAGACAATTGATAGATGGAAAAGCGTTGAAGACTGTAACTACCAGAGAAGCCAAGAATCTCAGAATAACGGCCATTGATGAAGAAAAGACTCAGCATGATCGCCAAAGAGAACGAAGAGTTAGGTGTATGATCTGGAAGATGACTTAGCATGATAAATATACACAGAATAGAGAAGAGATGGTTTCTTTTGTTGAGAATTATTCATGTAGGTGGAAACGTGATGTGAGGAGCAGTTGAAACGCATAGAAGAGGCATATCACATAGAATGTAAATAATACACAGATCATAAAGTGCAAAATAAAGACATAGAATAGAGATGCATATCTGTGAGAGAGAGAGAGAGAGAGAGAAAGTCGAGTTGTGCATGCAGAGACAGATTGGAAGATCAAAAATCTCAAGAAGATGCAAGAATGAATACATTGATGTAGGCATAGCAGAGCAGTGTAGTAGAACAATCATGAGGCTGGTAAGCCATTGATAAATATTGTATCACTGTGATAAATTTATGAAACGAAAAGATTTATATTTTAGGGTGGTAGGGTGGTTCTAGGGAGGATTGTTGTCCTCAGAGTTTCAAGTGGGTGCTTGAACACAGGGAGTTGTAGATTCCATATGGTTGCAGCCAGAAAAATGAGGGTGGTATGGTGGTGCAAGGGAGAAATATTGTTCTCTGTTATAGAGGTTGGTGCCTATGTAACTGGAAGTTGGTGCTTCCATCCATTTGGTGCTGGAACACTTAGGGAGTTGGTGTTTCCTTCTAGTGGGTGCTAGAGAAACCAGAGATTTGGTTCTCTCAACAAGGTGTTGCTTGTAAAATAGAGGTGGTAGCCTCAAAAGGAGTTGGGTCTCATAAGAATGATAATGTACAGAAAATAAAGATTACTTATCATATCAAGAACAAGAGGTTTTTCCCTTTATGGGTTTCCTTAGGAAATTTTTATCTCTGTATATTTCATGTGTGTGATTGATGTTGAATATTCTATTGCTTACTTCCATGCATTATTGTGATCGTTATTGAGTGTTTTGTAAAGAGTTTAAAATG
>JASDQU010683775.1:0-45483 GCA_032191745.1 Picea mariana | reverse complement strand
GGAGTTTCTCCATTCTTGATTCACCTTCCTTGTGTCCTCATCATGAATTTCATGGGATGCATTTTCACTTTCAGGTGTCTTCTCTATTACGAAATTTTTCAATACTTCCATGATCTCTCCTTTTAAACCATCCATCTTAGTATCCAACTTAGCTTCCATTGAATCCATCTTAGTATCCAACTTAGCTTCCATTGAATCCATCTTCTTTTGTAGTTCATTTATGTCCCTACGCATTTCTTCACCTTCATCAAGAGTCCAAGTAGGATTTTCTGGAGGCTTGGTTGGTGTAGAAGTTCCTTTTTTTGGTGGCATGTTGGCCAAGTATCACTTTTGAACCTTGATTTTGAGGTGGTTCTGCTAGACAATATTTATTCTGTTGTATCTCCCAAGTTTCAGCCCTTCTAGGTATGAAAATTTATTTTATGTAGTTCTATGATATTTCTTCTCTACAATGCCATAGGTCTGATCAAAATTGGATGTGCCAAGTGAAATTTACAGTAACTTACCCACAACTTGCCGATTTTTTTCCTTTCCAGGAGATCTCACTTGTATAGCGTGCCCCACACATAATAATTGATATACAATTCTAAAACTCACATTCAAAATACTACAGACTGTCCACAATCCAATGAAACTAGTCCCATGCAATTTGTATACTCTAGGAAGAAGTTATGATTGTTTTACCTAGAACACCTTCTTGAGACTAGTCAATAGGAGTAGTCAGATACCTTATCTTACACAGGGTGTATCTACAAATTTAAGATGACCCAGAAGCTGAAAATTTTACCACAGATACCTTACTAATTTTTGTAAATATCCTTTGAAGTGCAGGGTCTAAAACATTACGAAAATTTTTTTATAGCAAAAATTCCGCAATGACTCATTTCATGATGATTCCAGAACCCTATCTTGTACAGGCTCTATCTCCAAAATTATAAGGCCTCAGGAGCTAAATTTTGAACCCAACGTACCTTGATCCGTATAATAAGTATCCTCCAAGCCGTTTCTTTTGAAACATTGTAGAAAAAAATTTATAGCAAAAATTCCAAGGTGTCTCAGATGTAGTAGTGAAACCCCAAGACCTTGAGTTCTGATACCATATGTTAAGAACCAAATACCAATATAGCATAGAAAAACCTCAGAAAAAGTACTCAATTCCCTGAAAAAGAGATAATTTCAGATAATAAGCCTCTTCGAGGGGGAAACCTCCTTTTACCCCACTTAAATGTTCAAGTACAAGATGATTCAAAATGAAAATGTCTCCTTGGTATATATAGGAGACTAGGAGGTATAATTACAACTAATGGCCTAAAACCGACATAAGAAAAATAACATTACTAATATAATATGCCCCAATTAAGGGGTAATGAGCCAATATTAGGGCTTAACACAAACTGAGAGATAGAAGAGAACGCCAACAAAGCTCATCATTTTTGATGCACTATTGGCTTATTTCAAATTTTTGTTATTTTTATTATAAGAAGTCCAACCGTTTTGAGTTGTGACAATTTTGTATAAATACATAGACCCAAGATCTATTGAGGGTTGCTTCTTTCCAAATGTAATAGAGAAAACTCACCTTTTGAGTATTAATACAAGTGCAGACATAAATTTCAATTTTTGATCAGTTTGGGTTATGTGTTTTTTCTGTTTTTTCCATATCTCAACATTTCTTTATGCAATTCCTTGATAAATGTTTGATTGCAATTTAGTATAAAAACTAATGTAATCGTATTATATCAGTAATTCGTTAAATAGCAGTTTTTCCTCTACATTTACTGTGAGTAAATCAAGACCTGCAAGCTGTGTGAATTACTGTAATTTATAATTTATTCAAGGGTGCGCTACCTATTTTCTTCCACCGCAACAAGGTGAGACTCTTCAGTAATTGATGCCTTGCTTTGTTTAACAGATTTGTATTTTTCTCTCACACCATTCGATATTACAAATTGTGACTCAGACACGAAATACAGCCTATGTTCTACCATATTGTTAATTTCATTGAAGGAATTTTTATCATATAAATAAAGGTAGAAAAAAAACTCTTTAAAAACATTCTCATCAAACTTTCCTGATGCATGAAATTACTCTTTGAGCCTTAAGTTTAATCCGAAGAACTACATCTTTTTGGCGTCGTTGTCGGGGCGGAAAAACGAAGTTATTTTTCCCTGGGAAAACGACAAGGTAAATTTCTATCTTTGATAGTGAACAAAGATTGAATACACAAAGTAAGGCTTATTTTTATCTTTCACTTGGCGACTCCACCATAGATAAAAATGGAATTCGGTCAAAATAATACCAAAAAGAATCCATATGATAAGCAAACCACACTAGTATCAGATCCCGAAAGGTTGTTAAAACCAAAGGGATACCTCAAATCGACTACTGCATCAACATGTAAAGTATATCAACCCAAATTTACACAGTTTAATGCTAAGGTTCTGAGTGAAGAACTAACCCCTGAAGAGGGTTTTAAACATGTACCCTCTGCAAAAACATCAACTAGTAAACTTGAGACTAAGCTTGAGAATCTAGAGGTAATTGTACCGAAGATAAAGATTGAGATTGAATCGACTGATACTCTTACCAGTCAGAGAAAAAGATCCCTCTCTATACCTATTATTGTTGACAATTTGTCGATCCCATCCTTGCTCGAAGTAAAGGTTTCAGTCTTCCGAAACTCTGAAGAATATATTTTATACCTTGATTCATCCCCTATTGATTCTCCTATATATACATCTTGTAAGTCTGAGGAAACTAGTCCACATTTCCCTTTTCCTCCTCTTCTAGATTTTTCACCTCCTAATGACCTTTTTCTGGAAGTTTCTTCACCACATCCCAAAGTAATCGAAAGTTCACAACTTTGGTTCCTTGAAGTTTTTGAAAATCCCCTTTTTTCCCAAAGTCTATCCCCTAGACTTCCTATGGCTGCTGCTGGAGGAGGTGGCGTCGGAGGTGGAGGAGTAGGTGGAAAAGGTCAAGGACAACCTCCACCCCCTAGAATATTTTTCAAGGTAGCTTCTAGATATGCTCCCTTGGTCCTCCCTGCCTTCCTTCATGATTTGCCCAAAAATTATATGAAAAACCTATCGAAATTTATGGGAGAAGAATATTTAACCGCAACCGAGCATATATCCTTTTTTGATCAGTTTGTTGATATCATTGGCATCGAACATGAAGATGTTTACTCAAGGCTTCTAGTACAAACCTTTGAAGGAAAAGTAAGAATCTGGTTCTGAGGACTCTCGGTAGGGTCCTTATGGTCATATGATGAGCTAGAAAATGCCTTCCTAAGACAGTGGGGAGAAAATAAGGACCATCTCTATTATTTTACTGAATTTGGGGCTTTAAGAAAAAAGAATTCTGAATCAGTTCTTGAATTTACTCAAAGGTTCAATAAATTGTACAAAAAGATCCCAGTCGAAGTTAAACTCTCTCAACCTGCAACAAAGGTAACTTTTGCAGGGGCTTTTGAACCCGATTTTTCCCTCCTCTTAAGAGAAAGAAGATCTTCCACTCTAGTAGGAATCAAAGATGATGTCACTGAAATCGAATCAAAATGATGACATCTCATAATTTAAAAACCAAATTTGAGACGGGAACTAAAGAACCTAGGCATTTCAAAGAACAGGTAGGGCCATTTGGATATGGGAAGTCCACAGAAGAAAAAATGGATAATATGGATAAAATAATTAAAGACTTATCAAAAAAAATATCTAGGATGGAATTAGACCAAGCCAAACCTCATCCTTTCATTAGAAATTAGTTTAGAAGAAACCCTAACCCTCATACGCAAGAAAGACAGGTAAACAATGAATATCAAAAGATCCAAGCCCCTTCTAAAACTGAAAACTTTATGCAAAGGGATGACATGCAAAATTATGAGGAGTTAGAAGAAGGTCTAAATAACCTTAGTGATGACGACCTGGAGCCTCATTTAACTAGGCATAATTATGAAAAGTCTCTAGACCTAGAACCCCTATTTAATAATGAGGAAAGTATCAATAATATGGGAGAATATGCATATCAAGGACTCACCAAATCAATAATGGATGAACTCCAAAAAAAGTACGATTTAAGGCCCAGATAAAAAAATCCTACAAATGTTCCACCGAAAAATATTTTGACGAGAAAAAAAATGAATGAGGGAGTTGTTACTAAACCGCTAGTTGAAACACAAGTTGCCTGAACAAAACTAGATGAAACAAGAGCAACAAAAACTAAGAAACATTAGAATATAGAAGCACAATCTCCAACCAGATAAATCGAAAAAACAATCAGAGGTTTTAGTCTAGAAAATGAACTTGATAAAATTAAAATCCCCATACCCCTCGTTGAGCTTGCCAAAAATCTGATTTATAAAAAACAGATTGCCAAAATGATAATTTTTTCTTGATGATGAATGTCACGTAGATGTTATCAATCTACAAGATGAAATACCTACGATCATGTTTGGTCCACACATAAAAAATACTAAGGATTTTGTTGCTCCATTTTATATTACATTAACTGTGCACGACCACTTACTCCACAACTGCATGTTAGATTCTGAGGCCTCTCATAATTTAATGCCCACAATTATCATGGAAAAATTGGGCCTCGAAATCACTAGACCTTATCAAGACTTATACTTGTTTGATTCCAGAAAAGTTAAGTGTCTTGGCATGATCAAAGATTTGGTAGTAAATCTTGCACAGATCCTTGTAAAAAGCATCCTTATGGATGTAGTTGTCGCTGACGTCCTTGCCAAGTATGGCATGCTGTTATCCAGGTCTTGGGTGCCAAATTAGGAGGATCACTTCAGCTGGACATGACTTATGCTACAATCCTAATTTTTGGTGGAAAATTTACTCGACTGTACAAAGAGACTAGACTAGCATATATGGTAAGTGACCCTCAAAATCCAAACAATTACCCAGTCTATGTTGCTGATCAAGACTTAGGAAATTGTATATTATCGATAGATGATAATTTCAAAGAATGTACATAAGAAGAAAATAAAAAAGTGGAAAAAAACAAAGGAAAGTGTAAATAGTAGAGAAGGAGTATGGAAAACGTTTTTTGATGGTGCTTCGTCCTGCGAAGGAGCAGGGGCTGGAGTGTTATTTGCAGTGCCAGGAGATGAGTCGTTATCCCCTTTTCATATAGATTACAATGGGAGATTGATTATACAAATAATGTCTGTGAGTATGAAGCTCTAGTATTAGGATTAGAGGCTGCCAGAAAGTTAAAAATTGAACATCTAATAGTTTATGGTGATGCAGAGCTTATTGTGAAACAAATAAAGCAACAATATCAAGCTAATAATCCAAGGTTGAGGTCATACAGGAATTGCGCCTGGGATTTGATAGATAATTTATTCTCATCCTTTAATATTCACTCTATTCCCATAACGGAAAATCAACAAGCCGACTCTTTAGCCAAAGCAACTGCGACGTTTGTACCACCTACTTTCCTAAAACTAAAATATCACATCGAAATGAGACACACACCTTCGATCCCAAATAATGTTCAGCACTAGCAAGTCTTAGAAGACGACGAACAAATTAAACAGTTCCTTGAAATGGTTGACGAGTTATTTGAGACTCACATAGATCAGGAAAACCAAAACGATCCTATCTGGGTCATGCAGGAAGGTGAAGACCCTAAAAAGTTCCAGGATAAGATCGCAAATCACCGTATGCTCGTGCTTAAGAACAATTAGATCCCTAGAGGTCTGATCCCCTTGGAGAGATTATTTGACCAAGATGACATACCCTTGAAGTCTACCTTACGACCTCAGCCTGAAGGGGTTGAAGACTATAATATAAGAACTATGAAAAATCCTAAAATGGTCAAGATATCTAAATACCTTCCATCCCAAATGAAGAGTAAGTACATTGAGTTGATTGGAAAATATAAATACATCTTTTCGTGGTCATATGATGATCTAAAAAATTACAATACCTCTGTAATTGAACATAACATTCCTTTGAAGCATGGTATCAAACCTTTCAGGCATAAACTTAGACAGATAACTCCTATCCTCCTACCAGTGATAGAAAGGGAAGTCAAAAAGATTCTTGACGCAAAGATTATCGTTCCACTCAAGTATTCTGAATGGATAGCAAATTTGGTACCCGTCAAAAAGAAAAATGGAGAAATAAGGCTTTGTGTAGATTTTAGAAATTTAAATCGGTCATCCCTCAAAGACAACTACCCACTACGAAAAATGGATCATTTCCTAGAAAAAGTAGTTGGAGCTAATAAAATGTCCATGATTGATGGTTTTTCAGGATACAATCAAATTGTTGTCCATGGAGACAACAAAGAAAAAAATGCATTTACCACTCCGTGGGGAAATTTCATGTACGATAAAATGCCATTTGGTTTGATGAACGCATGGGCTACTTTCCAGAGAGTGATGGATATAGATTTCATCAGTGAGAGAGACAAATTTTTGTTATTTACTTAGACGATCTAACAATTTTTTCCAAATATGATGCAGAACATCTGGTACACCTCAAACAAACTTTCGAGAAATGCAAAAAATTCAGTTTGTCTCTTAATCCTAATAAATCACACTTCTCTATGCAAGAAGGTAAGCTCTTGGGTAATATAGTGTTAAAGGAAGGAATCAAGTTTGATCCTAAGAGAGTCGAGGCTATAGACATAATCAATATTCCTAGGAACAAAAAATAAATTCAATCTTTTTTAGGAAAGATCAACTTTTTGAGAAGATTCATCCCCAATTTCCCTGAAATAATTATATTGATTACAAATATGTTGAAGAAAGATAGTGAAGTGAAATGGACCATCGAAGCTAAAGCATCATTCAAGCGAGTCAATAAATATATAGGCGAAGCACTAGTGTTAGCCAGTCCAGATTATACCAAGGAATTATTGATCTTCTCTTTTTCTTTTGAACATACTATCGCAATAGTTCTTTTGCAAAATAATGAAGAAGGTTTTGAGAAACCGATAGCATTTTCAGTAAAAGTCTCAGGGATGGAGAATTAAAATATGATATACTTGAAAACCAATATTATGCAATGGTGAAAGATCTCAAAGATTTTAAAAACATATGTGTTGCATTCTAAAACAATCGCTTATGTGCCAACAAATACTGTCAAAGACATCTTGGTCCAACTAGACAATGACAAAAAAAGAGGTCGGTGGTTGGCTAAAATTCAAGAGTTTGATCTAGAAGTGAAACCGACCAAGCTAGTCAAAGGTTAGGACCTGGAGAAATTGTTAGCATAATCAAATTTCAGGGCACTTAGGATAAACCACCCGGAATCACACAGATATATCCCAGATATAGAGGAACTTGACAATCAAACCCCTACAGTCCAGATCAAAGATAAATTTTCTCCCTCTGCTTGGTATCACGATATTGTTTCATACCTCCTTACCCTTCAGTGCCCGAGTGACATGACTCCATCCAAGGCGAGAACTTTGAAGCTACACGCAATTAAATATTGTATTATTGATGGCCAACTATACTGGAAGGATCCTCTAGGTCTCTTGTTAAGTTTCTTAATAGGATCTGAAATAGAAGGCGTCATAAATGAATTTCATGAAGGAGTTTGTGGAGGACACCACACCTAGTGAGCAACAACCTATCAGATTTTAAGAGCTAGGTATTAATGTCCAAACTTATTTACTGATGTAAATGCCAAAGTCAAAGCCTACAACTCTTGCCAACTATTCTCTGGTAAGAAAAATCTCCCTGCACTACCTTTAGTCCTGGTCAAAATATAAGCTCCCTTTCAACAATGGGGTCTAGATTTCATTGGAGAAATCCATCTGTAGTCGAGCGCCCAACATAAATGTATTTTAACTGTTATCGATTACTTCACGAAGTGGGTTGAATCCATTCCAACTCGAAATGCTATGGATTCAGTGGTAATAAACTTCTTGGAAGAGAACGTCCTATCAAGATTTGGTTTTCCTCAACAAATAGTCACTAACAACACCCAAGCTTTCAAATCTATGGCGATGGTAAATTTATGCCAAAAATACAACATTCTGTTAGGACATTCTATAGCCTATTACCCTCAGGGGAATGGATTGGCCGAATCATGCAACAAAATCCTGATGACTATAATAAAAAAAGTGTTAACGAAAAATAAGAAGGCTTGGCATGTTCACTTGAAATATGCCTTATGGGAGAATCAAATGGCACCAATAAATCAATAGGCATGTCCTCTTTTCAAATGATTTATGGTAACGAAGTTGTCCTTCCTATCAATCTCACCCTTCCTGTGATGAAGCTCTGGCAAGACACAAACGAAGAACCGAATAACATTATAAGAAGGATAAATCAACTAATCGAAGTCCTACAAAATAGGGTTGAATTGTATGACAAACTTTAGAAGTACCAAGATAATATGAAGGCCCTTTTCGATAAAAAGGCTCAAGACAGGAAGTTTCTTCTTGGAGATCTTGTCTTAAAGTGGGACGCTAGAAAAGAAGATGCGGGAAAACATGGAAAGTTCGACCGTCTTTGGTTCCGACCATCTTTGGTTCAGACCATTAAGGATTGCAACTGCTGAGGGAAACAATTCCTTCTTACTTCAAAACCTCGACGAAAAAGCTCTCGACGCCCCTATAAACGAGCGTTACCTAAAACATTTTATGAAATAATCATATTTCACATTCCCATTGTATATACCGATTTGGCTACCTGTTTTGATTTGCAATTTTCTTTTCTTTTGTAGATTATCCAAAATTTACTTTTTGTTGTAAATAAACCAAGTCTTGTTTGATATCATAAAAGCAAAATATAAAATATTTGTACTGCATATCATTTCTATTCTTCAGAATTTTCTGACATTTCCCATTTTGTTCCCCTACAAAATAATTACTATGAGATGAGAGATGAGGAGGTATCAGAATCCAACACTAAGTTTTCAAAACATTTTCTTTCTTTCAAAACATGTGATGAATTAATGATTGGCTTGATTGAAAATATAAATGAAATCCGAGGTATGAACTCCTATACTTATAGTTCAAACTAAAATTCTAAGGAAAACTTATCGGATATAAAAGAGGGATTCACTCATATAGATATTGTCACCTGATCAAAGATCAGAGAAATATAAAATCACAGCTTAATTCTAAGCCCTTCTCTGAATGAAATAAAAATGAAATAAAAAGAAAAGAAAATAAGAATAAAAAGGGCTTGAAGTGAAGCTCGATAGTTAATAAACACACTTGTGTGGGAATGAGATCCTTTTGCAACAGACTCTCTGAGTCTTTGTTCTATTCTGTTCTACCTATATCTGAGCTTCTATTCACTTCTGGTTTCCGCTATCCTTTCCTTAGTATTCATAGAAAGAAAGGGTTTCACCTTGACTCTGAAAACTTAAAAAACATACCTTCAAAGCGAGATTAGGGGAAATTATTTATGATTCCTGTGATTTGAAGCTGAAAGAAAGTATGTCTAGGCTATCCTGATAACTTTAGCTCCTCTATCATATTTTAAAATGATTACTTCGCTCAAGGTCAATCCCTGAAAAATAAAACTCCCATAAAATATTCTTTATAGTCAAAGGTGTATTGAAGATCGGGAGAGAATTAGCTCAGAGTACAATCAAAAAATTGTTGGCAGACCTTCATTGTTAAACTTTAAGCAAATATTACCCCTTGTGTGATACATACAAATTTATTTCCCCCACTTCAAAAATATTAAAATATAAGACAGATGGTGAAAGGAAATTCATAATCTGATTGCCCCCATCTAGTCCAAGACAAATGATGAAAGTAAATTCGTAATTCGATTTCCCCCATTTTGTCCAAAAATATATAATCAAAGGAAATTCATGTAATGATTGTCCTCATCTCAGCAAAATTTGAATTGAAGTGGTGAAAGGAAATTCAATGGGAGATGTAGATAACTTCACTGGGGTACTGAATAGGCTCGCTGGTAGTGAAGCAATATCTATGATATATGTAAGGTTGTCATACACGTATATAACATACTCTAGTATCTATTTCTCATTCTGGTAATATTTACATTCTAAACAAACAAGGGATTCCCTAAATAAATCGTTAAATTTACTTAACCTTGATGCAAACGAAATCGATCAAAGTCTGATATTTCAGTTAAAGTTGTTTCGATTATCTTAAGTAGATCCAATCTTAGTTTTAGGAAAGGAAAATTTTAAATAGCCTAACTTGAGATCAATGATTAGGTGTGTTTTGAAGGCTTTCTGAGATTTGGTTGAAGTTCATTTTTTCTCTATATGATTAATCCCTAAAGGTGTTTCCCAGAAATGCAATAATGACTCCATTTACCCAATAAAGGCACTTGGTCTACTGTTCTTCCACGTATCACAAGGAGACGCAATCCCCAGATGGAGCCTATGTTATAACACATATAATCCTAAACTTTTAAGCTTTACATTCTCCACTTCATGAAACTATAATTTTTCCCAAAACGGTAACTTAGAGGAGAATTTTCGAATTGTAAATCAAATTCAGTTCTGATTAATCAGTAATAAGGCACACGTGATATCTGTCATTGATGGATTTTTGTTTGTTTGATCGAATGACCATAATTTCTCTGGAGTTTTGGAGTCGCCTAATGGTTAAATATGCGAATCACTAAAGGTCACTATGGAGCTTCGCGCTTCAGGAATTTTGATAAGTCTTAACGATAAAAGTCCCGAAACCCGAAAGTGTATGTTCATCACTTTTCCTAAACCTTTGAAGGACACGTGTTGTGGGACATGTGTATCTTTTGAATCTTCCCTGACTTGACACATGGAACCCATTTATAACATTTTTGTTTGAATATTCATACGATTCTAAGTAACATGTGGCACCTCCCTTTTCTCGACACGTCATCTGCGACACATCACTACGAGAGATGACCCTTTGGAAATATAACAAATAATTAATTCATAAATCACCGAAGTACCAAAATGCTGAAGTATTAAACTTTGATAAATTGAGTCGATCATGGTCAAGAGATAATTAATGACTTCGCACTTCAGGGTTTAGATGTTCACCCTTCATCGTATCCTAAAATCTTCGAAGTCTGAATCTCTGAAACACTTAAAGTTAAACATGATTAATTAATACTTAAAATAGGTTACTGGATAATTAATCACTTCACAGTTTTGGGTTTCAGATATTTTCTCTCGAGAAACAATTAAAGTTCCCGAAGTCCAAACTCCCGAGACACTCAAAATTAATGCATTTTTAAACATGATTAATTAAAGTTTTAAAAGTCATTATCGAGGGATTAACCTTCACAGGTTCGGGATTCAGATAATTCTCACTCGTTCTTATCTAAATTTCCTGAACACGAACCACCAAATATTAATGACATTTATGACCAATTAACGGTAATGATTCAAATGTGGATTGTGAATTGTGAGGTAGAATTTTCCATTAAAGTTAATAAATTTGTCATCAGTAAATCTATACTAGAATCAATGTATCAGATTTGAATAAACTCACTTGGAATTCAAACTCATTTTCACCTTTCGCAATTAGCAAGCTTTCATCAGTTTGAAAAATATCACAGATTTCCTCTACAACAGGTAACCTCACTCAATTTCTTAGAGATCATGGCACCGAGAAAAATGATGAAGAAGCTTGATGCGGTTGGTGAAGGTTCAAATCTAAATGCGGATGTTTTGTCGAACACTACGCCATGAGCTATAGACTCTGTTAAATCTTGGACACAGGTGTTCGAGGTTCTGGAACATGAGATTATAAACTGCCCATAATATTTTGGTGATGAAGTAGATGATACCCATAAAGATAAACTTAGATATATAGCCCAAACAGAGCCACACAAGATAGTTGCGCGACCGAGACTCATTCCGTATAATGACATGATAAGCTAGGCTCTGGAAAACATCGACGTACAAACTAGGAGCATCTTCAACCATCAAAAGGTTGTTGTTGGTTCTTTCTGACCAGAACACATCCAAGTAATGTATAAGTTGTCTCCCACTCCTAAATATAATTACAATGTTGCATTTATGTTAGAGTTTGAGAAAAAATAATGCATACAATATGACAAGAGTTATCCCGATATGATCAGGTCCTGGTGGGGGCACCCAGAGAAATTCAGGGCCAATGCTCATGGAGTGTATGCCACAACGTTGTTGGATGTTCACATGATTTACGTAGCCATGATGCTTTGTAGATTGTTCAGGAAGAAGAGTCCTACTCATTTCCCGATGGAATGGGTATCTATCATGCATGAGGTGGCCGAGGGCTACACTTTTAATTGGGCCAAGATGTTGTCGGATAATTTGGCCAAAGAAATTACTAAATACAAATTGGCAAAATCAAAGGGGCAACCTGCCCCTTTCTATATGTCTGTGTGTGTCATGGATGTTATCTGCTTCATAACCCTTTTCCCACTAATGAATTGGAGTTGGACCCCAACCAGTGCAGAGCCTATTCACTTATACTATTCCAAGTTGTGGGAGGAGAAAGCCAAAGATTGTTTCTACGAAATCTTCCATAATGTAGTGGTGCATGTTCATATAGTCATATATGGTCAACCCTCTCCTCAGATTTCAGACAGGATCATGGGAAATCTGGGAAAACTAGTAGATTGGTTCATTGAATAAAACTTCTCTTATATCAGGGTTTTCAGATGCTCATTTCCTCCCCATGATCTCTCGCATTCTTTACCAAACTAGTTGGTGTGAAAGGAAGTAGATTACTAGACAATAACGAGAGGCATCAGCAAGGAGCTGAAGGCAACCCAGAAAAAGGTGTGGCCGACCTTCCCTATCCATTCATCATGTTTTCACTATTGGATTTCAGACACTTCAAAGTGGAGGCCACAACTTTAGAGGATGTAAAATTGGTTGACATTGAATTTAAAAGGCATGATCCATACAAAATTGTGGAGAACCACTTGGACCAATTTAACATGAAGAGATATGTGCATGAAAACTCCCCACATGATGAAATATTTAGGGGATTTAGGTATTACAAGGAGGTACAGGACAGGTTCCAAACACTGTCCCAAGATCAACATGTTAGTTTCCTTAGTTTCCAAAGACACGGGCGAAACCGTTTGCCAAAAATATTACAAGGATAATCGATAGTCGCTCCTCCTGAACAAGAATCTATACCTCCAGTTTTTGAATCAGGGTTCTCTGGTAAAAATGATATTGAGGAAACCCCAAAGAGATCTGAAGTTTTGACTCAGAAATTAGAAGCTTCATTATCAAGTCCACTGGGCCCTCAGCCATCAACTCAGCTCGAAGCCTTCTTATAGCAAGGGAAGGATGTATCTCATTCGAAACTAGCCACACCTACTGCCGATACAGTGGAACAACAAAAGTCTACAAAAATTGGTACTCCTATTACATCATTGACACCTCTGCAGTCTAGTTTCGAAAATCCTAGCTCCAAAATCATTCTTGTAAGTGATCTTACCCCAATACCATCCGAAGAAATTCCTCCTTTGGATTTATTCTTTAGCAAGAAAGGAAGGGCCATTGTTAAGAGAGAATCACACCAAAAGGATAGAGTAATAACCAAAAGGCATAGGATGTTGTATGACGAGCATGATCACGATGATTCAAAATTCACGAAAGAAGTTGCAGGTTCATTGGGTGCCTTTTCTACTGGAAATCAATGGTCTGTGGAGAATTTGGTAGAGCAACTAAGATAAAAACTCCTATCTGTGGGGCAGTTGCAAGATCAAATATTGACCTTGGAACATACTGTAAGGAATAATATGAGCCAAGACTTTGAGCAAATCAGAGCTTATGACAGACATCAAATCCAATAGTTGTGGGCTAACCTTGAGGAGCTCCATCGAAAATAACAGGCCAACCAGGGTCTAATCACTCAACATGATGAATTTATAAGACAACTGCAAGATATATTGAAGGTGACCAAAAGTGTCTTGATACACATTCTAGCCTTCCAAACTCAAGCGTTGGAAATAAACGAAAAAACTGGAAATGGTCCGACAGGATCTTTTTATGAAGTTTGATGCCATATCGAAGTGTTATCAGGAAATATACATTTCTCTAAAGGATGTCTATATCAAGGAAAGATAAGCTCGCTTAACCTGAGCTAAGTTTCAAGAATCCATTGTATTGGTACAGAAAAATAATATTCTTGATTTTCCTCGACTTTCCCCTTTTGAACAAATAAGAGGTGATATGGCTCTGAAGGTATGGGAAACAAATTTGGTAGAGAGCAAGAGATTAGCCAGGGAAGTAAAGGATTATTTGCAAGAAGCGTTATTATCATTAAAAAAGAGACTAATTGATTTCGAAGGAAGTAGTATTGTGGAGGCCTTGGGGCAAATCGAAATTGAAATGAACCAACATAATTCTAGAAAGAGAAAAGATGAAACTCTAGAAGCCATTCAGGAAATGATCTAGATTGAACTTCTTAAAATAAACAAATGGCTATTGAACCCAAGTTCACAATACCAGGCCTTAGCTCAAGAAGTGAAAAGAATCTAGGAAAGGCTACCTCAAGTGGAGAGGAAATTATACACTTTCGAGGTGAATGAAAGAATTAAGCCATCAAAGTTGGTGGTTGAATTTTTAAATAGATGCAACCAATGCATTGAGCACGGAAAAGCAAGCAAAATTGTGAGAAGGTAAGAAAATTTCATTGCATTACTGAACATGGCTGGAGGGACAGATGGCAACAAGACTACAACAACTAAGACATTTTCCTAATTATTAAGAAGACCAGACGACAGAGGTGTCCATCTTAAAGGAATGAGAAAAAGAAGCGTTTCTGCCAACAACCAAAGAGATAGAAGAGAATGCCAACATAGATCATCATTTTTGATGCACTATTGTCCTATTTCAAATATTTTCTATTTTTGTTATAATAAATCCAACCATTTTGAGTTGTGACAATTTTGTATAAATACATAGATCCAAGATACATTAAGGGTTTCTTCTTGCCATATGTAATAGATAAAACTCTCCTTTTGAGTATTAATACAAGTGCAAACAGATATTCCAATTTTTGTTCAGTTTGGGTTATGTGTTTCTTCTATTTTTCCATATCTCAACATTTCTTTATGCAATTCCTTGATAAATGTTTTATTGAAATTTAGTATAACAACTACTATAATCATATTATATCAGTAATTCATTAAGTACTAATTTTTTCCTCTGCATTTACTGTGAGTAAATCAAGACCTGCAAGTTGTGTGAATTACTACAATTTATACTTTATTAGAGGGTGCACTACCTATTTTCTTCCACTACAACAAGGTGAGACTCGTCATTAATTGATGCCTTGATTTTTTTAACAGTTTTGTATTTTTCTCTCACACCATTCGATATTACAAATTGTGACTCAAACACGAAATATGATCATTGTTCTGCCATACTGTTAATTTCATTTAAGGAATTTTTCTCATACAACTAAAGGTAGAAAAAGCACTCTTTAAAAACATTCTCATCAAACTTTCATGATGCCTGACATTACTATTTGAGCCTCAAGTTTAATCCCAAGAACTACACTAATACTCTCCTTTCTTCCATTTACATGTTTGTGAAAAGGGTTTCCAAACATACCCTAGCTGAAAATTTTGAGGAAGCCAAAGCAATTGAATTCCAAATGAAGGGATGCAAAGAGGGCCAGGTCTCACTAGTTAAGAAGGAAGTTCAACCTCCACCTAGGAGAGGACTTTTGATGACTAGACCCCCGAGAAAACAAATAGAACAAGGTCTCGAAAAGGGAAGTGGGGACATAGAAGACCTACAACGGATGATAAAGAAACTGTCGAATGAAATCGTAGACATGAAAAGAAGTTTCGAGGAAGGAAACCAAGGTCAAAGGCCCTATAAACCCTTTTTTAAAAGAAACCCAACTTTCAAAGAGATTGAACCTCCCCCAACCAACTTAAACATTGACCTGGTTAATGTAGCATCCAACTCTTTTTGTATGTACCATCAAGAGAAACATTCTGAAAGAGATTGTCCCCAATGGGTGCACGCTATGAATTTAATGGCCAATCGGTTCCTAGATGAAGTTTCTCTTACCAAACAATCAAGCGACTCAACGGTGAACATCGACGATCAAGAGGAAGTTGAGCCGCTGAAAGAAACAACAATGTTTTTATGGGATCCAAACTTCTTGATACCTCCCAATGATGTATTTGAAGTTCAGGAACCACCCACTGAGGTTTTGGCAGTGCAAACCCGAAGTAAGGGTCAACCGGTCTGAAATGACCTTATCATTGTCCAATCTTCGAGAGGAAAACAAATAGTTGATCACTCAAAAGAATATTTTGTCACCCAAAGAAATCCTATAAACATACATACATGGGAGTCACCCAAGATGGACTACAACATAGTACAAGACTTTAAAAAGTTGAAGGCTAATGTGTCGGTCATGGATATGTGCAGAATTAACCAGTGAAAGGATTTTCTGTTGTAGGCCTTGTTATCACATAAACTTGTCAGAGTCTTGTGAATTTGGGGTTTTTTCCTTAGTTTTCAATTTTTGCCTGTCTCTCCTCCTTTTGTAGATCCAATCATTAGTTTTCCTCTCGGCTCATAGTTTTTCTTTTGTTGGCCTCTATCTGTTTGATCGACCTGTTTTTCCCATAATGGAAAGGTTGGAATTAGAGGGGAATCAAACATAAAAAAATCCTCAAAATGTTGATAACAAAGGCAACTTCAGGAGGCTGAGCAACAATGCTCCTCATAATATAAAAAGAGAACCTCGAAACAGAGATAGGGATGATCAGAAAATTCAGATCCCTCTTCAAAACAACCTTGTTGCAGATGGTGATGGAGAGGAAGAAGACCTTGGCCCAAAAATCCATTGTCTTGAAGATGCATCTCATTCTCCTCACTTAACTCAATTAGCATACGAGGAGTCTCTCATGGATATCCAATTAAACGAGCTAAGAAAGGGGGACAAGGCCAATGACAACCCAAAAAAATACAACCTTAGGTCTAAGAAGAAAGAAGGGAAGTCCGATGTCCCTAATCAGCCTTCTAGAGAAAAGAAGTCTGCTAAAGATGCAACAAATAGTGGCAAGGAAAAGAAAGCACAAAATCCCTCATCAGTAGCCAAAAGTCTTGTCCCACAAGTGAGAAATTTTTTGAAACCCCCTTCCTCCTTTATCTTTGAGCACGAAATTCAAAAAATTAGGATCCCTGTGCCCCTTTCAGAGCTAGTCAAGCATGAAGATTTCAAAAAATCCCTCTCTAATTTGTTGCAGTCCAATCCATCTTTCCATCCCACAGACTCAGTAAATATCCAATATGAAAAGTCAGTAGTCATCTTAGGTCCTATGGTAGAAGATAGAGATGATTCATCCACTCCCTTCTATACGTCACTGAACATACATGATAAGGTGTTGCATAAATGTTTGATGGATTCAGGGGCCTCACATAATTTCATGCCCAAAACTGTCATGGAAGAAATAGGACTAGAAATCACAAAAGAATACCATGACTTATATTCCTTTGATTCCAGGAAAGTGCAATGTCTTGGGGTCATCAAAGATCTGGTTGTGACCTTGTTCCGGTTGCCCATGAAAAGTGTGGTCATGAATATCGTGGTAGTTGATGTTCCTCCCAAGTTTGGAATGCTTTTGTCAAGATCTTGGATAAAAGGCTTGGAGGAACATTGCAGATGGACCTCACATATGATACCATTCCTATATTTGGGGGGGAACATAGAGGACTTTATAGACAAGCTCAGTTGGCCTATATCATTAGTGATGAAGCAGACCCCACCAAACATCCTATTTTTTCCCTTGATGTTGATTTAGGATCTAGCTTGTTACAACTCACTAATGCTCCCGAAGCCCCTCTTGAAATCAGAAAGTAGTCCCTTACCCTATGTGAAGATTCTCCTCCGATTACCTCTATGTGGAAAATATTCTTCAAAGGAGCCTCTTCTAGAGAAGGTGTTGTAGCTGGAGTGGTCCTTGTCTCTCCTATTCAAGAAATTGTATCTCTGTCATTCAAGTTAGAATTTGAAACTACCAATAATGTGGCATGATATGAAGTTCTTATTTTGGGTTTGAGGGCTGCAAAAGACATGGGAATTGAAGAGATATCAGTGTTTGGGGATGCTGAGTTGATTGTCCAGCAGATCAGAAATATTTATCAGGCGAAACACCCTTGACTGAGATCATGTAGAAATGAAGTGTGGGATCTGGTTGACAGTTTTTTCTCTGCTTTCAATATTTAATTTATTCCAAGAGAAGAGAATGTCATGGGTGACTCTTTGGATATATCAAAAAGCAATTTCAGAGTCCCTTTGCCACCTAAACTTAGGTATGATGTAGAAGTGAAATATAGAACCTCTATACCTGATAATGTCAAACATTGGAAAGTGTTTGAGGATGATCTTGAACTCAAAAGATTCTTGGAGACTGTTGAAGAGTTTTCTACATTACACATTGATCAATATCCTGATTCTGAAATAAATTCTCATGCTGATGTTTTTTGGAACAAAATTGCTAACCATCATATCGTTCAGTTGCCTAGAAATCAGATCCCAAAGGGACTAGTTCCTTTGGAAAGACTATTTGACAGAAATGATGTGGCAGTAAAGGGTAAATTTTCAAACAATGATTCTGATGTAGCTGAGTGCAATGTTGGTACAAAGAGGGATCCTAAATTTGTCAAGTTGTCAAGCAGTCTGTCAAAGGAACAAAAGACCGACTATGCTAAGCTGTTAAATGAATTTGCTGATGTGTTTTCCTAGACCTATGAAGACCTCAGAACATACGACATGAGTGTCATTGAGCATAAGATCCCACTGAAGGAGGAGGCCAAACCATTCAGGCATAAATTAAGACAAATAAATCCTATGTTGTTGCCTATTATGGAGAAAGAGGTAAAGAAGCTGTTGGATGCCCAAATAATTGTCCCTTTGAGATACTCTGAGTGGGTGGCTAACCTGGTCCCAGTAAGGAAGAAGAATGGGGAAATCATACTGTGTGTTGATTTCAGGAACCTGAACATAAGCTCCAAGAAGGAAAATTATCCTATGCCAAAGATGCAACACATATTGCAAAGGGTGAAAGGTGCATCCAAAATTTCCATGATCGATGGATTTTCTGGCTACAATAAAATCTATGTCATGTCTAAAGACAGAGAAAAGACAACCTTCACCACTCCTTGGGGTACATTCATGTATGCTAAGATGCCCTTTGAATTGATGAATGCAGGGGAAAATTTTTAGCGAGTTATGAACATCGCCTTCATTGGAGAAAAGGATAAATGTGTGGTCATCTATCTAGATGACAGTACAGTCTTCTCCAGATCTGATAAAGAGCATTGTTATCATCTGAGAAAAGTCTTCTTGAAATGCAGAAATTTTGGTCTCTCCCTGAATCCCAAAAATTCCTTATTTTCCATGAAAGAGGGAAAATAAATGGGGCACATAGTATCAAGTGAGGGGGTCAGAATTGATTCAAGCAGAGTAGAAGCCATTTAAACCTTGTCACTTCCCAGACCCAAGAAGGAAGTCCAGTCTTTCCTGGGCAAAATAATTTTTCTGAGAAGGTTTGTTTCAAATTTTATTGAATTGGTAAAACATATTACAGCCATGCTCAGGAAGGGGAATGAAGTAAAATGCACTGATGAGCCCAGAGAACCCTTCAAGCAAATAAAAAAAGCATTGACTGAGGCACCTGTGTTGATCAGTCTTGATTATTCCAAGGTTTTTCTGATTTTTTCCTTTCCTTCATTTGATACAGTGGCAGTTGTTTTACTACAAAAGAATTATGTAGGGTTGGAGCAACCTATTTCCTTTTTCAGCAGAGCACTAAGAGATGCGTAGGTCAAATATGACATCATGGAAAAGCAAGCCTACGCTTTGGTGAAATCCCTCAAAGATTTCAGGGTCTATGTTTTGCATTCAAAAACCATCGCATATGTTCCTTCAGCTTCTGTGAAGGATATTCTCATTTAGCCTGACTTAGATGGAAGGAGCAAGTGGATTTCCAAAATCCTTGAATTCGAGCTGGAAATAAAGCCCACCAAAATAGTTAAAGGCCAAGGTTTAGACAATATATTGGCTGAATCTAATTGTAAATATTTGGGGGTTAACTTCATCAAAACTTGCTCGGAAAATTGACAAGCTAAGTTGTCTGATAAAGGTTCTCAAGACAACCCTCCATTGGCAGAATGCGCCTGGTAAAAAGACATTATATATTTTCTGAAAGAGTTAAAGCCCCTGATAGTATGGAAAAAATAAAGGCAAGAGCTTTAAATCTCAAAATGATCAGATATTTCCTTATTGACCAAGTATTGTATTGGAAAGACCCTTTGGGTGTTCTTATGATATGTTTAGACCCACAGGAAGCCCAAAATATTATGTTTGATTTTCATGACAGCTTGTGTGGGGGACATCATTTATGTAGAACCACGACCTACAAGATTCTCAGGGCTAGGTACTTATGGCCTACTCTATTCACTGATGTCTGTGCAAAAATAAGGGCTTGTATCAAATGTCAAAAGCTTGCTGGGAAGCAACAGCTCAAGTCTCTTCCATTGAATCCTGTGGTAGCTTCAGGACCCTTTCAATAGTGGGGCCTAGACTTTATTGGGGAGATTCATCCTCCTTCAAGTGGTTAGCACAGGTGGATCTTAACTGCAATAGATTATTTCACCAAGTGGATAGAAGCTATCCCCACAAGGAGTGTCTTTCACATAGTAATCATTGGTTTTCTTGAAGATATTATGGCAAGGTTTGGGTTGTCTGAACATAATCATCATTGATAACACCACATATTTCAAAGCTGAACCATTGATCAAGTTTTGTGAGTAGTTTAGAATTGCATTAATCCACTCTACCCCCTATTAACCCCAACGAAATGGACTGGCAGAGTCCTCTAACAAGAGCCTTATAAATATTATCAAAAGATTGCTAGAGGACAACAAGAAAGCATGGGATTTCAAGCTCAAATTTTCTTTGTGGGTTGATAGAGTGTTGACAAAGAGATCCCTGGGCATCTCTCCTTTCCAACTTGTATATGGGACTGAAGCAGTGTTTCCTTCTCAACTTGCCCCACTTGTGGTGAAATTCTTCCAAGACTGCCACGGAGAACCCAGTGATATGATTAGAAGAATTCATCAGCTGGTAGAAGTCTAGCAGACTAGAGAGCAAGTGATGGACAGAGCGCATGACTATAAACAGAAAATCAAGCAAGCCTTTGACAATAAAAGTATTAAGGAGCATTTCCAGCTAGAGGATCTAGTACTCAAATGGGATGCGCTCAGACAAGACAAGGGTAGACATGGTAAATTTGAATCCCTTTGGATCGGTCCCTTCAAGATTTATGAGGCATTTCCAAACAACACTTATAGGTTACAGAATTTGGAGGGTGACAAAGTTGTTGATTTCCCTATAAATGGGCACTTCCTGAAAAAGTTTTTTGTTTAAAGCCGCAGTCGGCGTCCCACCATTGTGAATATCGTTTCTATTTTATGTTTATTTTTTTTTTAGTAGGAGACTCCATAACCCAAAGAAAAGGCACTGGAGCTACTTGTTCTTGGCAGCTCGTAGGGAGCATGCCATTCCCTATGGAGCCAAATGTTATCACATAAACTTGTCAGAGTCTTGTGAATTTGGGTTTTTTTCCTTAATCAACAATTTTTGCCTGTCTCTCCTCCTTTTGTAGATTTGATCGTTAGTTTTCCTCTTGGCTCATAGTTTTTCTTTTGTTGGCCTCTATCCATTTGATCGACCAGTTTTTCCCTATCGGCTTTCCTGAGAAGTATCATCCCTAAGACTCTCTGTTTACTTTGAGTTTGATCACCTCTCTATTTACCTCTATCACTGATCCTTTTGATTTCCCGAGCCTTCAACCAGTAACCCAGGTATTCGTTTACACAGGCTGCAGTTGTGAGCACAAAGTGCAACACTAGGAGTGGTCTGATGTGGACTCAAATCAAGCGAGCAAGCTAGATCAACTTTCATTGACAGAGATCCATCAGGATATCGGGACCATAAGGTTACACAAAGTTTAACGTCAGATAGAGGTCCAACATTGTGAGGTCAATCTTATTCATCCATTTCAGAAGGACACATGGTGTAGGATCAAAATGGAGAAAGTCATTTTAGAAAAGCTCAAGTTAGATGTCCTGATATCCTGAGTCCCAAAATTTTGATGGCCCAAGGTCCTGAAATGTCTATATTCATCTAGGTCATTCGATCAAAGGGGACAGGTGGCACCTGATCCAAGAGATCGTGATTTTGCGACTCAAAGGTTTGAGCATGTAGCACAACGTGAGTTCATGAAACGCAAAATTGTGATGCGCCCGAGAGTTGGGATCATGATCATAGCTTGTGGTCATATGGAAGCAGGGTAATAAATAGAGGGAAAGCGCCTATCGAGAAACAAGCGGTTGAGATTGTTCAAGGAAATGATCTCAGCTATCAAGATCAAAGAAAATCCGACCGTAGATCTAGATGGGTCATTTCACGAGATAGAACATCGGGATATTTGAAATCAAGGGGAGTGAAGACTCCCGATAGGTGAAATCCTGAATCTTCATATAGGGGATGCGTAAGGTCATGGCCCGAGGTCATGCAGAGTGATGGATAGGAGCTGCACCAAGGATCGAAAGCACTCATTTTGGTCTCATCAGAATATCTGCATGGTTTTGAAGTGCTAGGCTTGACTTGGAGGAGTTGTGAACGTCTCCTATAGAATTCATGGGTGTCAGGCTCCATCTCGATCCCAATGTAGGTAGTTAATGGAAATGGGGGAGGTGGTTGAAACCTCGTCTCACCCCATAAATAGAAAGCATGGAAAGATGGTCGTGTAGGCAGTCTATCATCTGAAAGTTCCCCTATCAACGGATTTTCTTGCAAACCCCATATTGGTCTGAGATCGCGTCTGACAAAAGAATGTAGGTGTAGACTAACAGAAGAATATGTAGACACAAAGTTTTGAATGTAATAGCCAGGTCACATCTCTCTTGGTGGCGAATGGTTTTGAGTATAAATACTCGATTGTGATATTTTGTTAGGGTCGATGGTTGAGCTAAGCTTTGGTATTGTGATGTTTTAATGAAGATCTAGTTCTCTGGTTATGTAACCTGATTTGATAGTTCTTGTTTAATGAAATTCAGCTTCTATTTCCATATTATTTGCATCTGATACTGAATTTTCATCATCTAAGGATTCGCATGGATTGTGGTGACTGTGTTGTAATGGATGTTTGACTGTAGTAAAGTTATAGCGATTTCAGTTTCTTAAAACTTTGAATCAAGAGGACCTTGTTTTCATAGTTTTTCCTCCTTAGGCTACTGGAAGACTTGATTTCTAGAGCAGACCTTTACATGTTCTCCTCAATTTCTTCCTCCTACTCACCTTTACTACAACTTACTAGCTGAAGTTAATCAAGACCTCATTCACTTATGCATACTACCCTAGTTTTCTGAGTCAAAACATTATTCTTTGGAGTCAGCCCCATTTGACCTCTTTAAATTCATTAACTATGACATAAAACTGATGGGTATTAGGCTTACCTCTGCTACAATCCAGAGGTGACTTCTAGTGCTAACATTTCTGGCATCATTGTCGGGGACTGATTGAAGATTTTCCCTGGGATTGAACGACAAAGCTTACTAGTTCTGAAGGTGCATTAGAACTTAGTACATCAAGATTGAAACTATGCATGTGGTGACTCCATTGATGTGAATCCACTGGTGACTCCATTGTTTCAGCTATGGCTTCTAGAGGCAAACACACGAGGTCTACTCCACAGCTGCCTCTAGCAACACCTAAAGCTGACCCAGAGAAAATTATCAGAAAGGGAAGGGCCCTTCGAGAAAGTAGTTCTACTACTGAACCAGGTATTTCTGATGATTTTCATTATCCTCTTGTAGAAACTCTGATATCTGCTTCTCGTTTTCCTATTATACCTTCTGTTGGAGTTTCCTGAAGTTTAAAGTTTGGGAGTGTTCCTGTTGAGTTTTCTCCTCCTAGTTTTGGATTCGAAGGAGAAAGCTTTGTCACACCTATTTCCCTTGAGGTTGTACCTTCGTCTAGACCTCAGAACTCGGAAGATTTTCCCACTCCAGGTTTTATTACTCCTCCTCTTATTAGAGTTACTGATTTTGAAGAAAGGGAAACCTCTGTTCCCTCTAGCCATGTAGCCTTTTCTCCAAATCCTTTGTTGTTTCCCTTTCCTCCTGGAAGCTCAGTTCCAGTCTCCCCTGTTCGAACCCCTTCCCCCCCTAGTTCTCCTCCACCTATCATCCTTATGGCAGGATCTAATCCCCCCATAAATAGAATGGATGCTATAGTAGCTGCCAGATACGCCCCTCTGATTTTGCCTCAGCCTCTTAATTACCTCCCAGCCGGTGGCTACCTTAAGCAGTTGCCTAAGTTTATGGGGGAGGGAGATATTACCGTAGAAGAGAACCTTGTAGCTTTCTATAGTTATATTGATAACTATGTCATAGTAGATGAAGATGTATGGATGAGGATTTTTGTCCACAGTCTTAGTCGAGAAGTTAGAAAGTGGTTCAGGGCCCTTGCTCCTAGATCCATTGTTGGGATTAAAGTTTTAGATGATGTCTTCTTGATACAATGGGGGTATAAAAAGTAATTCATGTATTACATCACAGAGTTTGGGTCCCTAAAGAGAAAAGAGGGAGAGTCTGTCTCTGACTTCTCCAAAATATTCAACAAAATGTACAATAAGATCCCTGTTGAGATAAACCCTACAGAAGCCTCTGCCAAAGTTACCTATGCTAGTTCTTTTGACCCTGACTTATGCCTCCTATTAAAAGAGAGAAGAGCTACCTCCTTGGCTCATATGCAAGATGCAACCCTCGAAGTAGAGTCTAATGTATTGGCATTTGACCGACTCAGAAATAAGGTTGACAGAGACAAAGGAAAGGGAAGAGATGAAGCCTCAACCTCCAGTTCGTCTGACTTTCCTCCTAAAATGGACGAAGTAACCAAGTTACTAAAATCTCTTTAAGCCAGAATAGAAAGGTTGGAATTATAGGGGAAGAAGACACACATAAATCCTCAAAATGTTGATAACAAAGGAAACTTTAGGAGGCCGAGCAACAATGATCCTCAGATTATACAAAGAGAACCTCAGAACAAAGATAGGGATGATCAGAAAATTCATACCCCTCTTCAAAGAAACCTTGTTGTAGATGCTTATGGAGAGGAAGAAGACCTTGGCCCAGAAATCCATTGTCTTGAAGACGCATCTCCTTCTCCTCGCTTAACTCAATCATCATATGAGGAGTCTCTCATGGATATTCAATTAAAATAGCTAAGCAAGGGAGATAAGGCCAGTGACAACCCAAACAAATAAAACCTTAGGTCTAAGAAGAAATAAGGGAATTATGATGTCCCTAATCAGCCTTCTAGAGCAGAGAAGTCTGCTAAATATGTAGTAAACAACAACAAGGAAAAGAAAGCCCATAATCCCTCACCAGTAGCCAAAAGTCCTATCCCAGAAGTGAGAAAAATTCTGAAACCCCCTTCCTCCTTTAGCTTTGAGCACGAAATTCAAAAAATTAGGATCCCTGTGCCCCTTTCAGAGCTAGTAGAGCATGAAGATTTCAAAAAATCCCTCTCTAAGTTGTTGTAGTCTAAGCCATCTTGCCATCCCACAGACTCAGTAAATCTCCAAGATGAAAAGCCAACAGTCATCTTAGGTCCTATGGTAGAAGATAGAAATGATTCATCCCCTCCCTTCTATATGTCACTGAACATACATGATAAGGTGTTGCATAAATTTTTGATGGATTCAGGGGCCTCTCATAATCTAATGCCCAAAACTATCATGGAAGAACTAGGACTAGAAATCACAAAAGCATACCATGACTTGTATTCCTTTGATTCTAGGAAAGTGCAATGTCCTGGGGTCATCAAAGATCTGGTTGTGACCTTGTTCTAGTTGCCCATGAAAAGTGTGGTCATGGATATCGTGGTAGCTGATGTTCCTCCCAAGTTTGGCATGCTTTTGTCAATATCTTGGATAAAAAGGCTTGAAGGAACATTGTAGATGGACCTCACATATGCTACCATTCTTGTATTTGGGGGGGAACATAGAATACTATATAGACAATCTCAGTTGGCCTATATCATTAGTGATGAAGCAGACCATTCTATTTTTTCCCTTGATGCTGATTTGGGATCCAACTTGTTACAGCTCACTGATGCTCCTAAAGCCTCTCTTGAAATCAAAAAATAGTCCCTTACCCTCTGTGAAGATTCTCCTCATATTACTTATGTGTGGAAAATGTTCTTCAATGGAGCCTCTTCTAGAGAAGGTGTTGGAGATGGAGTGATCCTTTTTTCTCATGTTCAATAAATTGTATCTCATTCATTGAAGTTAGAATTTGAAACTACCAATAATGTGGCAAAATATTGAGCTCTTATTTTGGGTCTGAGGGCTACAAAAGACATGGGAATTGAAGAGGTATCAATGTTTGGGGATGCTGAGTTGATTTTCCAACAGATCAGAAATATTTGTTAGTCCAAACACCCCCGATTGAGATCATATAGAAATGAAGTGTGGGATCTGGTTGACAATTTTTTCTAGGCTTTCAAAATTTCATTTATTCCAAGAGAAGAGAATGTCATGGGTGACTCTTTGGCTATATCAGCAAGCAATTTCAGAGTCCCTCTACCACCTAAACTCAGGTATGATGTAGAAGTGAAATATAGACCCTCTATACCTGATAATGTCAAACATTGGAAAGTGTTTGAGGATGATCTTGAGATCAAAATATTTCTGGAGACTGTTGATGAGTTTGCTACATTACACATTGATCAAGATCCTGATTCTGAAATAAAACCTCATGCTGATGTGTTTTTGAAAAAAATTGATAACTATCATATCATTATGTTTCCTAGCAATCACATCCCAAAGGGACTAGTTCCTTTGGAAAGACAATTTGACAGAAATGATGTGGCAGTAAAGGGTAAAGTTTCAAACAATGATCTTGATGTAGCTGAGTGCAATATTGGTACAGAGAGGGATCCTAAATTTGTTAAGTTGTCAAGTGGTCTGTCAAAGGAACAATAGACCGAGTATGTTGAGTTGTTAAATGAATTTGCTGATGTGTTTTCCTAGACCTATGAAGACCTCATAAAAAACGACACGAGTGTCATTGAGCATAAGATCCCACTGAAGGAGGAGGCCAAACCATTCAGGCATAAATTAAGACAAATAAATCCTATGTTGTTGCCTATTATGGATAAATAAGTAAAGAAGTTGTTGGACGCCCAAATCATTGTCCCTTTGAGATACTCTGAGTGGGTAGCTAACCTGGTCCTAGTAAGGAATAAGAATGGGGAAATCAGATTGTGTGTCGATTTTAGGAACCTGAAAAAATCCTCCCAGAAGTACAATTATCCTTTTCCAAAGATGGAACACATATTGCAAAGGGTGACAAGTGCATCCAGAATGTCCATGATCGATGTATTTTTTGGCTACAATCAGATCTCTGTCATGTCTGAAGGCAAAGAAAAGACAACCTTCACCACTCCTTGGGGTACATTCATGTATGCTAAGATGCCCTTTGAATTGATGAACGCAGGGGCAACTTTTCAGCAAGCTATGGACATCACCTTCATTGGAGAAAAGGATTAATTTGTGGTCATCTATATGGATGACATTACAGTCTTCTCCAGATCTGATAAAGAACATTTCTATCATCTGAGAAAGGTCTTATTGAAATGCAGAAAGTTCGGTCTCTCCCTGAATTCCAAAAATTCCCTATTTGCCATGAAAGAGGGAAAATTATTGGGGCACATAGTATCAGCTGAGGGGGTCAGAATTGATTCCACTAGAGTAGAAGCCATTCAAACTTTGTTTCTTCCTAGATCTAAGAAGGAAGTCCAATCTTTCATGGGCAAAATAATTTTTCTGAGAAGGTTTGTTTCAAATTTTATTGAATTGGTAAAACATATTACAGCCATGCTCAGGAAGGGGAATGAAGTAAAATGGACTGCTGAGCCTAGAGAATCCTTCAACCAAATCAAAAAAGCATTGACCGAGGCACTTGTGCTGACCAGTGTTGATTATTCCAAGGTTTTTCTGATTTTTTCCTTTGCTTCATTTTGATACAATGGAAGTTGTTTTACTACAAAAGAATGATGCAAGGTTGGAGCAGCCTATTTCCTTTTTCAGTAGAGCACTAAGAGACATGGAGGTCAGATATGACATCATGGAAAAGAAGGCCTATGCTTTGGTGAAATCCCTCAAATCTTTCAGGGTCTATGTTTTTCATTCAAAAATCATCGCATATGTTCCTTTAGCTTTTGTGAAGGATATTCTCATTCAACCTGACTTAGATGGAAGAAGGAGCAAGTGGATTGCCAAAATCCTTGAATTCGAGCTGGAAATAAAGCCCACCAAACTAGTTAAAGGCAAAGGTTTAGCCAAGCTATTGGATGAATCTAATTTTAAAGCTTTGGGGGTTAACTTCATCAACACTTGCTCGGAAAATCGACAAGCTGAGTTGTCTGATAAAGGTTCTCAGGGAAGCCCTCCATTGGCAGAATGTGCTTGGTACAAAGACATTATATATTTCCTGCAAGAGTTAAATCCCCTTGATAGTATGGGAAAAAGAAAGGCAATATATTTAAAGATCAAAACAATTAGATATTGCCTTATTGACCAGGTCTTGTATTGGAAAGACCCTCTGGGTGTTCTTCTGATGTGTTTAGACCCACAGGAGGCCTAAAATATTATGTTTGATTTTCATGACAACCTATGTGGGGGACATCATTTCTAGATAACCACGTCCTACAAGATTCTCAGGGATGGGTACTTATGGCCTACTCCATTCACTGATGTTTGTGAAAAAATCAGGGGTTGTATCAAATGTCAAAATTTCACTGGGAAGCAGCAGCTCAAGTCTTTTCCATTGAAGCCCATGGTAGCTTCAGGACCCTTTCAGCAGTGGGGCCTAGACTTTATTGGGGAGATTCATCCTCCTTCAAGTGGTCAACACAGGTGGATCGTAATTGCAACAAATTATTTCACCAAGTGGATAGAAGCTATCCCCACAAGGAGTGCTTCTCACAGAGTAATCATTGGTTTTCTTGAAGATATTATGGCAAGGTTTGGTTGTCCAAACATAATCATCACTGATAAAGCCACATATTTTAAAGTTGAACCATTGATCAAGTTTTGTGAGCAGTTCAAAATTGCATTAATCCACTCTACCCCCTATTACCCCCAAGGAAATGGATTGGAAGAGTCCTCTAACAAGAGCCTTATCAAGATTATAAAATATTGCTAGAGGACAAAAAGAAATCATGGGATTCCAAGCTCAAATTTTCTCTGTGGGATGATAGAGTGTTGACAAAGAGGTCCCTGGGCATCTCTCATTTCCAACTTGTATATGGGATTGAAGAAGTGTTTCCTTCTCAGCTTGCCCAGCCTGTGGCGAAATTCTTCCAAGATTTCCATGGAGAACCCAACGATATGATCAGAAGAATTCATCAGTTGGTAGAAGTCCAGCAGACTAGAGAGAAGGTGATGGACAAATGCCATGAATGTCAACAGAAAATAAAGCAAACCTTTGATAGGAAAAGAAGTAAGGAGTGTTGTTCTGGAGTTTATACTTAAGGCTTTAAAGTATAAAGTCTAGGCATCCGAAAAGAGGGTTTTAAAATATATAAAGAGAGAAATAGCTCTTTAGGAAAGAATCTATGGCTGATTTCTGAGTTGTCTTTGTCTAGCTTCAAAACATTCATGGATGCTTATGTCCTGCTCAATGGCTGCCCATGAACGTTCAAGTTCAACCCGGGTGGTGGAAGTTTCTAAGATAGTATTAAACAATGTTAAAGCAATGTTGGTCTGATCTGTGTGCCCGGGTTCAATGTTGGGTTGTCTTGCAATAGGTACAGTCATGAAGGAAAGGAAGGTTTAAATATATGTTGATTTTAGATTTGTTGTTTCTTTTTTATATTATATGAGAAAAATTCCCAACTTGAATTAATAGTATAAAAATTTTAAAGGTCATTTCCCGTATCTGAGTTAAATTGAAAATAATGCATGAAATGAAAGAAAACATAAAGCTGTTGAACAATGTGAGGCATCAACTAGGGATGAATCTCACTTTGTAACAGAAGACGAAAATAGACAAGAAAATTTTAATGAAGGATAAGATATGGTAATCTAAGTAATTCACGGGTCTTGTGTCTGCTAATAGAAAACACAGAGGAAAATCTGTAAATAATCAGATGACTAAAATAACAAATAACCTCAGTAGATGTTGTACTAAGTTGTAGTTAAACAATCATTAAAGATATTTAATAAATGATGTTGAATATGAAGTAACAGAGGAACACATAACTCAGGCTTGACGGAATATGGAATCTTCGATTTGCATTTCTATTAATTCTTGCAAAGGAAAACTTTCTCTGCTACAATCGGCCAGGGATTAAGACCTCTCTAAGTCTTTTGAAATTATAATTATACAAAGGTTCTCAACCCTACATGGTTGGAACTCTCCTTATTCCTAGATATTTAATGATTACAAAAATAAAGACTTGAACCGTTCCACTGGTTTCTTTCCTATCTTCTTACATACACCGGTATAACGGGTAGTATGTATTGTTTCATCATTTCTTTGAATAACTTGCTTCACTTGGATCAAAAAACTCGACAGACCTCCTTATAAACTGTGCTAATCTTTGCGAAGGCTCTGATGCATCTTTCGCTTCAAACAGATACAGCTTATTTTGAATTTTCGACAACCTGTCCTCGATCCTTTTATCCACAAATTTTACTGATTTTAACTGTAAGTTTGGCTTCACTGGCCATTTGTCCATTTGTGCAACGTCGACCTGTATCAACTATGAAATTTCAACTTGAGCTTCATGTAATCTTTCGTATAGGTTCATTTTAGGTCTTATAACATTGATCTGTCCAAGTAGTCCAGGGCAGTCGCTCTTTCCAATGTCTAGCAATTTTTTATCTAACAAATCGAAAGTCTCTTCACATTCTTATTTTGTCTCTTTGGCCATTTTCCTACTTCCAGATATATTGGCCTCCCATACCTTTAGCATGATATCGCCTCTGATTTGTTCAGCAACATTAATTTAGGAGTTACTAGTACCTCCTCTTTAGCCGAAAATACAACTGCCTTTTGGAAAGCGGTCTGGGCTGCTGTAGCCTCTTTTTCTTTGAAAAAAATGTTCTCCAATGATTGACTTACATCTCGAAAATGGTTTTGAATGATCTCTACTTTATAAAACAGGCTTTGTTGTTCTGCATCTAGCTTATGGTGCACTTCTAGTGCCTGGGCTTGGAATATCGTTATATTTACCACCTGGCTTCCAGTAGAACTCAATTTATCTTGCAACTGCTTTACTAATTCCTCTTTCTTGATGAATTGCCCTTGACTGGCTTGCATCTTCTTATACATCTCATCTAAACTAGACTGGAGTAGTTGAATATCTTGTTTGTCAGCAGCTCTGGCTTGCTCCGGTCTTTTATTTATTTAATCTCTAATATTTTCCTATGTGTTCCTTATTTGGCTTTGCAATTGGGCTATCATTTGATTCCTTTGCTTAGGCCTTTCTTTCAAGTTATCAACTGAAAAAAAATTGGTCATTGTGAAAGCTCCTATAAAGCTTGCTACCTTTGTAGCAAAATGTGAGAGTGCGAGAAACCAATTTACATCATTAATTTTTTGTTTAAATGTTAAAATAATCATGTTTAAGCATTTAATACTTTTTGGGACCTCATGCTTCGGGATTTTTTGGACATGATTAATAATAATTCTCCGGTTCCTGGAAATGTGATTGGTTAATGATATATTAAGTATGTTAAAAGTTTTAATTAATCGCGTTTTAAACGGGATTTCATGACTTACACACTGGGATTCTGATCTGTTGTTTGAGGTGAGACTTCCAAAAACGAAATTATGATAAGCTTTGAATTACCATTTAACGTTCTTAATCATTCTTATTAACTTGATTCAATTCCTTTAAATTAAGCTTTCGTGACTTTACGTATTAGGGATTCGATAGAATTCGACGTAAGAAATCCTGAATCACTAAATCACAATGGGATTTATTAACTGCTAAGCATGTTTTAACTCAAAATAATATGCGATTAGGCCATAATCTTTTGGGGTTTCAGGTATCGTGACTTCGACGTTTGCAACGTGTGTAAACTCCCGAATCACAAAATCGTGATGAGGATTATTAACATTAAACCTTCTTAATTTTTAATAAATGTGGCTTAGCTTTTAATGGTTTCATGAATTCAGGAATCAGGGATTTGAGGGGGCTCAACATTGACCCTTTGTATTTCGTGAAATGCCGACTCCCTAAATTTCAAAGTAAGTCTTCATTAAAATTGATTTGTTGATAAAAAGGTGCCTCCATAATAAACTTTTAGATAAAAGAAACTTCTTTTTAGTCTCAAGTTTAGAAAAATATACATGTTTCAACATAGGCTCCATCTAGGGATATTGTCTCCTTGCGTGATGAGAAGAACATGCAGACCAAGTGCCTTTAATTGGGTAAATGGAGTCATTATTTTCAATTCTGGGAAACACATTTTGGAGAAAGTACAAAACAGGACTTCAAGATTTCATCTTCAACTTTGAAAACTCTCAAAACTATGACATCCGGTGATTTCAAGTTAGGCTTATAATAGTTTTCCTTTCCTAAAACTGACCTCAGATTTGTATAAGTAATCAAAACAACCTTAATCATTCTACCAGGTTTTATTTGATTTTGTTCGCATCAAGGGGAAGTATTTTCAATATTTTTAGTTAGGGAATCCCATAAGCTTAGAATGTATATCTATTCGAAAAGAGAAATAGTTACCAGAGCATCTTATAATTCATGTATGGCAGCCTATCAGATATGTAGACTTTGCTTCACTGCCAGTGCGCCTGTTCAGTACCTTGGTGAAGTTATCAGATTTCCCATATTGAATTTCCTTTCACCACTTTAATTAGTTATTTTTAGCATTTAAATGTTGAGATGAGGGCAATAATATAATGAATTTTCTTTCATCATCTCTCTTGGGCTAGATGGGGGCAATCATTTAATGATTTTTCTTTCATCATCTCTCTTGGACTAGATGGGGGCAATGATTTAATGAATTTGCTTTCACCATCTATCTTGTTTCAAAATATGAAGTGGGGGAAATCAATCGGTATGTAATAAACTCAGGAAAATATCTGTTTACAATTTAACAACAGAGGTCTGTCAACTCACTTTAATTTTTCTCTGGACTAATCCTCTCCTGACCTTCAAACATCTTTGCCTTCGAGGAAATTTCAATCGGAGTTCTTATTATATTTTTCAGGGACTTTCCTTGAGTGAAAACCAATCATTTTAATCATGTTAGAATGACTAAGAGAATTAGGATTATCCTATACATACTTCCGATTCAGCTAAATTCAGAGGAACTACCAGATCTCTACTTATTCTCATTTTGAAAGTTAGTTTATGAGTTTTCAAAGTTTAGGTGAGACCTTTCTCCTCTATGAGGCTTATGTGAAGACATCAAGGATCAGGTGAAGAAAAAGATGGAAATTAAACAGGCAAAAAACAATAGGCTTCAGATATTCAGTGATAAATATAATCACTCTTTACTAGCTTCTCACTCAACCTTTGAAACTTTTCCTCAAATTATTTTATTGCTTATTTTTCATATAGTTTTATTTTATTTTTTTTAAAGAAAATTTTTAAAACTTAAAAAGTTGCTTTTCATTTTTCAGATTAAAAATTTAGTCATGACATTGGCAACCCTGAAATTATCGTCTTACATTAACATCTTCTAGGACATTTTAACTTGAGTTTTTAAGATAGAAATTCATACCTTAGTAATTGTTTATTCTTCTCATCGAACAGATGGCTGGTTTATTACCTTTTTTGAGAGACATTTAATGTGAGTATTCATGTATGTCACCTTTTGGTATTTCTAGTCTCTTTGCTTATCAACAAGTCTTCTGAAATAAGATAATCATGATAGCTGTCAGGGATTCTAGTAGATTATAAACCTTCTTACTGTAGTTTTTTACCTATTTTGTATATATTATTTTTTATTTTTGTTTTAAAAAGACCTTTTATATTTATAGTAAAAATAAAGACTTATCGAAAGAAAGGTAACTATCAAAAAAATATGAAAACAAACCGGTATGTACAATGAGATTTTGGAAACATATTACTGCATGAATACCTTAAGGTATAGTCCATTGACAGGGGTAGTAAGAACCTTTCCGTCAAGGTTTTCCAATAAAAATGCATTCTTTCCCTCGGAGGCTGCAATTTTGAATGGTCCGCACTAGATCTGATCAAATTTACCATGTTTTCCAGCATCCTCTTTTCTGGCTTCCCATTTTAGAACCAAATCACCAGGGAGAAATTCCCTATCTTTAGATTTTCGGTCAAATAAGGCTTTCATATTATATTGATACTTTTGTAGATTTTCATCTACTTCTGCCCTATTTTGTTGAACTTCAATCAGCTGATTTATCCTTCTGGTAATGTCATTTGGTTCTTCTTGTGAGTCTTTCATTATTGGTAGCGCTAGATTTATTGGTAAAATGATGTCGATACCATATACCATCTGAAATGGAGACATTCTGATTGACCATTTTGTGCCTATCATGTTATCCCATAGGGAATATTTCAAATACACATGCCATGCTTTCTGATTTTCGGTCAGTACCTTCTTGATTATAGTGATCAGGATTTTGTTAGATGACTCAGTTAATCCATTACCCTATGAATAGTAGGTCCTGGAGTGTCCTAGCACAATATTATATTTTTGGAAAAATCTTATCATGGCCATGGACTTGAAGGCCTAAGCATTATCAGACACTATTTTTCGAGGATAGCCAAATCATGATAGGATATCCTCCTCCAGAAAGCTGATCACTACTGCGTCAGTGCAATTTCGCGTAGGAATAGCTTCCACCCATTTAGTGAAATAGTTCGTTGCGGTCAGAATCCATTTGTGTTGAGAACTCGANTGAAATGGAGCTTCAGTTTTAATTGGAACTAAAGGTAATGTCGAGACTTTATGCTTGCCTGTAAACAACTGACAAGGATTACAAGTTCGGACTTTAGTGTTTACATCAGTGAATAATTTTGGCCAGTAATATCTAGTTCTTATAATTTTATAAGTTGTTTCTCTCCAAGCATGGTGTCCTCCACACACTCCTTCATGGAATTCATCTATAACCTTTTCTATTTTGGATTCAACTAGGCAGCTCAGCAAGAAACCCAGGGGATCCTTCCAAGACAATTTACCATCTATAATACAATATTTTACAGCATGTAACTTCAATGTCCTAGCTTTATATGGCCTTAGTTCACTGAGACACTGAAGGGTTAGTAAATAAGAAACAATATCATGGTACCAAACTGAAGAAAATAATATTTGTAGAATTTCAGTTATGGGCACAATGACATCGAGTTCATCTATCTCTAAAAATCCTTCATTTTCTTGTAGACGATTTATTCCGAGTGCTTTCAAATTTGATTCAGCCATCAATTTAGCCAAACCCTGACCTTTAATAAGTTTAGTTGGTTTAACTTCCAAGTCGAACTCCTGAATTTTGGCTAACCATCTGCCTATCCTTCCATCATTGTTGGGTTGAACTAGTATATCCTTAACAAAACTGGTAGGCACATAAGCAATGATCTTTGAATGCCATACGTAAGTTCTGAAATATTTGAGAGATTTCACCATTGCATAGGATTTTTTTTCCAATATGTCATATTTTAGCTCAGCATCTCTGAGACTTTTACTAAAAACTGCAATGCGTTGTTCAAAACCCTCATCATTTTTTTGTAATAGTACGACTACAATTGTATGCTAAAAAGAAAAGGAAAAAATCAGAAACTCTTGCAAATAATCAAGACTTGCTAATACTGGTGCTTCACTTATAGCCTTTTTGATACGTTGAAATGATGATTTGGCTTCAGTATTCCATTTAACCTCGCTGTCCTTCTTAAGAATATATGTAATCAGTTTTACGATTTCAACAAAGTTTGGGATAAATCTCCTCAAGAAATTTATTTTTCCTAAAAATGATTGAATTTCTTTTACATTTCTAGGAATATTTATAGTATCTATTGCTTTGATCCTTTTCGGTTTGATCTTGATTCCTTCCTTAGACACCATGTGACCCAAGAGTTTACCTTCTTGCATTGTGAAATGAGATTTCTTGGGATTCAGTGACAAACCAAATTTGCGACATTTTTCGAAAGTTTGCTTGAGGTGTACTAGATGTTCAGCATCAGATTTAGAAAAAATAGTTAGATCATCAAGGTAAATAACAACAAACTTATCTCTTTCGCCAACAAAAGTGATGTCCATAGCTCATTGGAAAGTTGCTCCTGCATTCATTAAACCGAAAGGCATTTTGTCATACACAAAGGTACCCCAAGGGGTAGTGAACGTAGTTTTTTCTTTATCATCTTGATGGACATTGATTGTAACCTGAAAAGCCATCGATCATAGACATATTGTTGGCTCCCACTACTTTCTCTAAAATGTGATCCATTTTAGGCAGCGGGTAGTTGTCTTTAAGTGATGATCTGTTTAGATTCCTAAAATCCACACACAGTCTAATTTCACCATTTTTATTTCTTACTGGGACTAAATTAGCAACCCACTTGGAGTATCTTAGTGGGACAATAATTTGAGCATCTAGAAGTTCCTTCACTTCTTTCTCAATTACAGGCAGTAATATAGGATTAATTTATCTGAGTTTCTGCCTAAAAGGTTTGACACCTTGTTTCAGAGGAATTTTGTGTTCCATTATAGTAGTGTCATAAGTTCTCAATTCGTCATAGGACCAAGAAAAAACATCTTTATATTATCTAAGCAATGCAACATACTTACTTTTAATTTCAGGAGAAAGATACTTGGATAATTTTAACAATCTAGGATCTTCATTAGTACCTATATCGCAATCTTCAACCTCTTCTGGTTGAGGCTGTAAAGTGGATTTCACAGGGATGTTGTCATGATTAAATAACCTCTCTAAGGGCATCAGGCCTTTGGGGATCTGATTATTTTTCAAAATAAGCATAAAATGATTAGCAATATTGTCTTGAAACTCTTGGGGATCTTCCCCTTCCTGCATGATCCAAGCGGGATCATTCTGGTTTTCCTGGTCGACATGTGTTTCGGCAAAATCATATACCATCTCTAAAAAATTCCTAATATGTTAATCATCCTCAAAAAATTGCCAATGTTGTATGTTATTCGGTATGGAAAGTTTGTGCCTCATCTCTATATGGTATTTAAGTTTAAAAACTGTTGGAGGCGTAAAGGTTGAGGCCACATTAGCTAGTGAATCTGCCTGTTGATTTTCAGTCCTAGAAATGAAATGAACATTAACCGATGAGAAAAAGTTCTCAATTAAATCCTAGGAACAATTTTTGTAACATCTCAACCTTGGGTGCTTAGCCTGGTATTGACGATTAACTTGTTTTATGATCAGTGCAACATCACCATAGACTTCTAAGTTCTTAATTTTTAATTTTCTGGTAGCTTATAATCCTAGGACTAAAGCCTCATATTCACATACGTTGTTAGTATAATCTACATCCCACTACAGTCTATAAGAAAAAGGTATAATGAACTCGTCATCGGGTGCCACAAACAACACTCCAACTCCTGCTCCTTCATAGGATGAAGCACCATCAAAATACATTTTCCAAACATCGGAACTATATACATCTTTATTTATTTTTTCTTCTTTTTATGTACAACTTTCTTCTATACACACATCAATATCATCATCAATAGATAGAATACAATTCCCTAAATCCAGATCAACAATATAAACAGGGTATTTCTTTGGTTTTAACGGATCACTTATCATAAACGCCAACCTCGTTTCTCTGTATAAGCATGTGAATTGTCCTCTGAAGATTGGGATTGTGGCGTACATCATATCCAATTGGAGGGATCCTCCAAGCTTAGCACCTCAAGACCTGGATAACAACATGCCATATTTTGTGGGTATATCGGCAACAACTACATCCATAAGAACGCTTTTCACAGGAACCTAAGCAAGATTAACGACTAAATCCTTTAGCATACCCACACATTTTACTTTTCTCGAATCGAATGAATATAAGTCTCCATATGGTCGAGTGATTTTGAGACCCAGCCTATCCATAATACCTTTGGGAATTACATTATGAGAGGCTCCCAAATCCAACATACAATTGTGAAGCAAACTATCATGTACAATTAACGTAATATAAAAAGGAGCAACGATATCTCAGGCACCTTCAAAGTGTGGACCAGAGATTATATTTGGTTTATCGTGTTCCAAGTTTATAACATCAACCTGACTTTCAGTATCTGAAAAATTTATCAATTTATCAATTTGTTTCCTGTATGGAGGGTTTTTTGCTAGTTTGACCAAAGGTATAGGGATTTTGATTTTATTAATCTCATTTTCAAGACTAAAATTTCCTGTCGATTTATCAAATTATGTGGTTTGAGATTCTATCCCCTTCTTTTAAGCTATACTCTTTTGTGAGGTTTTTGTTTCAGCCACAAGAATCTCCGCTTTCCTTCTGTTGTTGGTTGTTATGTATGCTAGCTTTGTCTTGATAGACTGCATGTCAGCAGTCTTGATTTTAACAGTCTTCTTTTCAACAACTTTTGAAGCTGCCTCGTCTGTTTCCCCCCTTGGAAGGATTTTCTTTACTGGGGTGGTTATCATATTCTTGTTTCTAGGTCTTAGATTATACTTCTGGTGTAATTCATCCATTATATCATCTGCAATTCCTTGATAGGCTGAATCTTCTGTAATATCGTTGTTCTTGTTATTTTCAAGTCTGTACTCTGTTTTTAAGGATTTTTCATAATCTTGTCTTGTTAAATAAGGTTGTTGACAATCATCGCCATGATTATTTATGTCTTCTTATAACTCCTTAAACTCTTGCATGTCTTATCCTCCTATAAAATTTTCATTTTTGAAGGGGGCTTGAATCTTTTGGTCCTCACTCTTAATCTGTCTTTGTTGTGTTTGAGGGTTATGATTCCTTCTAAAATCCTTTCTAGGGAAATGTTCATTCTTTGATTGATACAATTCCATTCTTGAGATCTTATTTGAAAATTCTTTAATTATTCTCACCATGTCATCCATCTTGTGTTCAGAAGACCTACCTGATCTAGAGGGTCCCACTTGGTCTATGTACCGTCTGGTTTCCCTATTTCTCGTTTCAATTTTTTTTTTTTAACTTACCTAATGGCATCATATTTGATTCTATTTCTAAGGCATCATCCTTCATCTTGGTGAGGTCTACTGATCTTGTTTCCCTCAATAACAGAGCAAAATCAGGATCAAAAGCCCCAGCAAAAGTTACCTTCGTTGCAGGTTGGGAAGGTTTAACCTCAGCTGGAATTTTATTATACAGATTATTAAACCTTTGGGTAAAATCGAGTACTGATTCAGAATTTTTCTTTCTCAGAGCCCCAAACTCAGTTAGATAGTAGAGATGGTATTTACTTTCTGCCCATTGCCTGATAAAATCATTTTCCAACTCATCGTATGACCCTATCGATCTTGTTGCTAGACCTCAAAACCAAGTTCTCACCTGTCCTTCAAAGTTTTGAACTAAGAGTCTCAANGCCGCAACCATTGAAAATTTAGGAGGTGAAACTTGGAGATTATAAAGGGAACTTTTAAAGGGGTGTGATAACCTTTCAGTTGTGTTTGGAAAGGGCAAGATGGGTTCGGGAAACTGATCGTCGAGAGAGAGGAAGATTGAAAAAGAGGGACTTGGAAAATGGGGACTATTTTCTTCGGACCCATAGGGCGTATATATGGGAGAACCAACATGAGTTGAGTTAAGGTAAACAATATATTATTTGGAGTTCTGAGAGATTGGAAATTAAACTTTTCGAAGTGAAGAAGTGTCGATCCAGGCGGGAAGTGAGATAGATATTTTACCTTTATTGGTAAAAGAAAAAGTTGAAAAAGTCTCAGCTTTAAATTCGGGTAAGACCAACCCAGGCTCTAGGATTTCAATTCTATTGATGGATGGTTCTCCACAAAGGAGAGGGGAATTTGAACTTTCAAGTAGATCCTTAGTATTCGACTGTGTGAATTTAGGTTTATAAATCTTACTTGTCGATGAAGCAGTCTGTTTAAGGTATCTTCTTGATTTCAAGATTCTTTCTGGGTCGGATAAAGGCGAAGTCTTCTTGTTTTCTATATTTTTTCTGGTATTCTTTCGGTTAAAATCCAATTTATTAATCGTGGAGTCGCCAAATGAAAGATGAAAAAGACTTATAAAGTGTTCAATATTTGTTCACTATCAAATAAATAAACTATCAATGTCGTTCTTCCCAGGGAAAATTAACTTTGCTTATTCGTTCCTCGACAACAACACCAAAAAGATGTTGTTCCATAGTTTATACTTAAGGCTTTAAAGTATAAAGTCTAGGCATCTAAAAAAAAAGAGGGTTTTAAAATATATAAAGAGAAAAACAACTCTTTAGGAAAGAAGCTATGGTTGATTTCTGATTTGTCTTTGTCTAGCTTCAAAACGTTTCTAGATCTTTATGTCCTGCTCAATGGTTGCCCATGAACATTCAAGTTCAACTTGGGTGGTGGAAGTTTCTAAGATAGTAATAAACAACATTAAAGCAATGTTGGTATGATCTGTGAGCCTGGGTTCAATGTTGGGCTGTCTTGCAACAGGTACAGTCATGGAGGAAAGGAAGGTTTAAAGATCTGTTGATTTTAGATTTGTTGTTTCTATTTTAGATTATATGAGAAAATTCCCAACTTGAATTAATAGTATAACAATTTTAAAGGTTGTTTCCCGTATCTGAGTTAAATTGGAAATAATGCATGAAATGAAAGAAAACATAAAGCTGTTGAACAATGTGAGGCATCAACTAGGGATGAATCTCACTTTGTAATAGAATACGAAAATAGACAAGAAAACTTTAATGAAGCATAAGATATGGTAATCTAAGTAATTCATAGGTCTTTTGTCTGCTAATAGCAAACACAGAGGAAAATATGTAAATAATCAGATGACTAAAATAACAAATAACCACAGTAGATGTTGTACTAAATTGTAGTTAAACGTTCATAAAAGATATTTAATAAATGATGTTGAATATGAATAAGAAGTAACAGAGGAACACATAACTCAGGGTTGACGGAATATGGAATCTTCGATTTGCATTTGTATTAATTCTTGCAAAGGAAAAAATTCTCTGCTACAATCGGCCAGGGAAAAATCCTGCGTTAAGTCTTTTGAAATTATATTTGTACAAAGGTTCTCAACCCTATACAGTTGGAACTCTCCTTATTCCTAGATATTTAATGATTACAAAAATAAAGACTTGAACCGTTCCACTAGTTTCTTTCCTATCTTCTTATATACACCGGTATAACAAGAAACATGTATTGTTTCATCATTTCTTTGAAGTACTTGCTTTGATTGGCTCAAAACACTCGACACACCTCCTTATAAACTGCGCTAATCTTTACGAAGGCTCTGACACATCTTTCGCTTCAAAAATATACAACTTCTTCTGAATTTTCGGCAACCTATCCTCGATCCTTTTATCCTCAAATTTTACTGATTGTAACTGTAAGTTTGGCTTCACCAGCCATTTTTCCATTTGTGAAACATCGACCTGTATCAGCTGTGAATTTCAACTTGAGCTTCATTTGATATTTCTTTTAGGTTCAGTTGATGTCTTATAACATTGATCTGTCCAAGTAGTCCAGGGCAGTCGCTCTTTCCAATGTCTAGCAATTTTTTATCTAACAAATCGAAAGCCTCTTCACAATATTTCTTTATCTCTTTGGCCATCTTCCTACTTTCAGATATATTGGCCTAAAATACCTTCAGCATGATATCACCTTTGATTTTTTTAGCGACAGTTAATTTAGGAGTTACTAGTACCTCCTCTTTAGCCGAAAATACGACTGCCTTTTGGAAAGCAGCTTGGGCTGTTGTAGCCTCTTTTTCTTAGAAAACAATGTTCTCCAATGATTGACTTACATCCCAAAAATGGTTTTTAATGATATCTACTTTAGAAAACAGGCTTTGTTGTTATGTCTCTAGCTTCTGGTGCACTTCTAGTGCCTGGGCTTGGAATATTGTTATTTTTACCACCTGGCTTTCAGTAGAACTCAATTTATCTTGCAACTGCTTTACTAATTCCTCTTGCTTGATGACTTTCCCTTGAATGGCTTGCATCTTCTTATACATCTCATCTAAAATAGACTTGAGTAGTTGAATCCCCTATTTGTTAGCAGCTCTGGCTTGTTCTATTATTTTATTTATTTCATCTCTAATATTTTCCTATGTGTTCCTTATTTGGCTTTGCAACTGGGCTATCATTTCATTCCTTTGCTTAAGACTTGCTTTCAACTTATCAACTGAAAACAAATTGGTCATTGCAAAAGCTCCTAAAGAGTTTGCTACCTCTGTAGCAAAATGTGAGAGTGCGAAAAACCAATTTACATCATTAATTTTTTGTTTAAATGTTAAAATAAGCAAGTTTAAGCGTTTAATACTTTTTGGGATGTCGTGCTTTGGGATTTTTTGGACGTGATTAATAATCATTCTCTGGTTCCCAGAAATGTGATTGGTTAATGATATATTAAGTATGTTAAAACTTTTAATTAATCACGTTTTAAATGGGATTTCGTGACTTTCACATTAGGATTATGAGTTGTTGTTTGAGGTGAGACTTCCGAAAATGAAATTACGATAAGCTTTGAATTACCATTTAACGTTTTTAATCATTCTTATTAACTTGATTTAATTCCTTTAAATTAAGCTTTTGTGACTTTACTTATCAGGGATTCAATAGCATTCGAAGTAAGAAATCTTGAATCACTAAATCATGATGGGATTTATTAACTGCTAATCATGTTTTAACTCAAAATAAGACGTGATTAGACCATAAGATTTCAGGGTTTTGGGTATTGTGACTTCAACGTTTGCAACGTGTGTAAACTCCCGAATCACGAAATCGCGATGAGGATTATTAATAGTAAACCTTCTTAATTTTTAATAAATGTGGCTTAGATTTTAACAATTTCGTGAATTTAGGAATTAGGGCTTTGAGGGGGCTCAATGTTGACCCTCTGTATTTCATGAAATGTCAACTCCTAAAATTTCAAAGTAAGTCTTCATTAAAATTGATTTGTTGATAAAAAGGCGGATCCATAATAAACTTTTAGATAAAAGAAACTTCTTTTTCAGTCTCAAGTTTAGAAAAATATACATGTTTCAACAAGGATCATTTCCAGCTGGGTGATCTAGTACTCAAATGGGATGCACCCAGAAAAGATATGGGAAAACATGGTAAATTTGAAGCCCTTTGGATTGGTCCCTTCAAGATTTATGAGGCATTTCCAAACAACACTTACAGGTTGTAGAATTTGGAGGGTGATGAAGTTGTTGGTTTCCCTATAAATGGGCACTTCCTGAAAAGGTTTTTTGTTTAAAGTCACATACGTCATCCCACCATTGTGAATATCATTCTTATTTTATGTTTATTTTGTTTTTAGTAGGAGACTCCATAACCCAAAGCAAAGGCACTGGAGCTACTTGTTCTTGGCAGCTCACAGGGAGCATGTCATCCCCTGTGGAGCCAAATGTTATCACATAAACTTGTCAGAGTCTTGTGAATTTGGGGTTTTTGCCTTAGTCTACATTTTTTCCCTATCTCTCCTCCTTTTTCAGATCCATCATTAGTTTTCCTCTCGGCTCGTACTTTTTATTTTGTTGGCCTTTATCCGTTTGATCGACCTGTTTTTCCCTATCGACTTGCCTTAGAAGTATCGGCCCTAAGACTCTTTGTTTACTCTGAGGTCGATCACCTCTCTCTTTACCTATGTCATTGATCCTTTTTCTGTCCTAAGCCTTCAACCAGTCTCCCAGGTATTTGTTTACATAGGTAACAGTCGTGAGCATAAAGCGCAACTATGGGAGTGGTTTGATGTGGACTCAAATCAGGCGAGTGAGCTAGATCATCTTTCAACAGTAGAGATCCATCAAGCTATTGGGACCATAAGGTTACACAAATTTTAACGTCAGACAGAGGTCCAAAATCGCGAGGTCAATATTAGCCGTCCATTTCAGAAGGACGCGTGGCGCAGGATCAACATGGAGAAATTCGTTTCGGGAAAGCTCAAGTGAGAGGTCCCGATATCCCAAATCCTGAAATGTTGATGGCTTAAGGTCCTGAAATGTCGATATTAATATGGGTTGTCCAATCAAAGGTGACGTGTGGCACATGATCCAAGAGATCGTGATTTCATGACTTGAAGGTTTGAGCATGGAGCAAATGTGAGTTCGCGAAATGAGAAATCGCAATGTTCCCTAGAGTTGGGCTCATGATCACAGCCCAGAGTCATATGTAAGCAGGTTCATAAAGAAAGGGAAAGCGCCTATCAAGCAATGGGCGGCTGAGATTTTTCAAGGAAATGATCTTGGCCATCAAGATCAAAGAAAACCTTATTGTAGATCTAGATGGGTCATTTCGTGGGATCGAACATCGGGATATTTGAAATCAAGGGGAGTGAAGACTCCCGATAGGTGAAATCCTGAATCTTCATATAGGGGATGCATAAAGTCATGGCCCGAGGTCACATGGAGAGATGGATAGGAGCTGCGCCAAGGCTGAAAGTGCTCATTTTGGTCTCATCAGAATATCTGCATGGTTTTTAAGCGTTGGGCTTGACTTGGAGGAGTCGTGAACGTCTCCTAGAGCATTCATGGGTGTTAGGCTCCATCCTGATCTCGATGTAGGTATTTATGGAAATGGGGGAGGTGGTTGAAACCTTGTCTCACCCCATAAATGGAAAGAATGGAAAGATGACCATGTAGGCAGACTGTCAGCTGAAAGTTCCCCTATCAATGGATTTTTTTGCAAAGCCCATACTAGTCTGAGATCGTGTCTGATAGAAGAATGCAAGTGTATACTGATAGAAGAAGATGCAGACACGAAGTTTTGAATGTAATAGCCAGGTCACATCTCTCATGGTGGCGAATGGTTCTGAGTATAAATACTCAGTTTCGATATTTTGTTAGGGTCGATGGTTGAGCTAAGCTCTCATATTGTAATGTTTTAATGAAGCTCTGGTTCTCTGGTTATGTAACCTAATTTGAGACTTCTTGTTTAATGAATTTTAGCTTTTATTTCCATCTTATTTACGTCTGATACTAAATTTTCATGATTGAAGGATTTGCATTGATTGTAGTGACTATGTTATAATGGATGTTTGATTGTAGTGCAGTTATAATGCTTTCAGTTTCTTGAAACTTTGAATTCAAGAGGATCTTGTTTTCAGAGTTTTTCCTCCTTAGGCTACTGGAAGACCTGATGTCTGTTATAACCCTAAACTGCACTATCCCTGCTTACCTGGCATCAGGGCTACTCATTGCCTTTCCTTGCCAAATCCATGCTGAACAAACTCTTCAAAAACCTCCTCAATCACGTAACCCGCGCCCTAACCTAGCACTGGGCACGTTGGGACGCTGGCAGGCCTTCTGCAGCACGCGTGTGAACGTTGG
>JASDQU010683774.1:47648-58648 GCA_032191745.1 Picea mariana | reverse complement strand
CTAGCCATCCTTTTTCTCTAGAACCACATTTTTTGTAAACTATCATAGCGCTTTACTCTTCAATAGTGCTTACATTTCTTGTGCACAAATTCCATAATTGTGGCCATTCATAACCACATGCTATGGTTTGGAACTCATAATGACAATCTATAGATATAATATTGGATTAAGTATATAGGTTGATACCTTGAGTTAATATTCCAAACAAATCCATCTTGTCACAAGTGTGTACAATTGAAAACCTCCACAAGACTTATAGACAACATGCTAGATCTAAAACATCTATCTCTAGTATGATGTTGGATAATCAAAGGATTAAGTAGATGAGAGATCTAATATTGCATGAGGAAGATGGTGTATAAATTCATTGTTGCAACACTTATAGCACAATTGGGAATTTCTCATCATGCATAATATATTTCACATCTACTCACCATCATATCATAGATTGATTTATAGGGACATCTTATATAGTAAGAGGATGTAACAATATCCATTGAAGTGAGGAAGGAAAGGTCCACATAGATTGCTTAGAAACTGTAACAAACTCCTTAATTTATACATCCTTGTTCTATGCACCAATGGGATATTTTCTTTTAACTATATAAGTAGTAGAATGCCTAGTCAACATTCTAGTTGGTATTTTATTTCAGCACTTAGTTTGAGCACTTAGACAACCTCTTAGTGTGACACTCCTAGTCAATTTATTGTGTCTAAATGATCTAGATATGTGATGAACTTTCATAGACTATTGTTTCAATGTTGTAGAATGATATGAGGCCAAGGGTTGAGTTATCTCTTAACATGTAGGATCTTTTTTTGAAATGAGATATTATTGTTACATCTATGTGTGGGGATTTTCAAGGTTCCACATTGAATTCCATAATTTTATTTGTACTAAGGTGACAATTTAGGGGGTGTGTAGATAAATGTTTATCACCAGGAAACACTTTACGAACATGAAAAAGGTCACCCCTCACAGACTCCTATAAACTTGGGCTAGGACATACTTCTCACATGAGTGGGTAAAACAAAATGTTAAGGAAAGATACTAGTTGGACCTAGATTTCATTATTCTAACTATATCACATGATGAACCACTCAACAATATCCTGGAATTGTATGTCCAAAGACGGTAATATTTCATGTGAGATCCACATACAGAGGAATATTTATAGAGGAAGCCAAGATATTTTGATGCAAATTTTGTGGTTCTACTAGTGGAATTGGAAAAATATCAAATATTTTTTTCCACAGTGGAAGGCCAAAGAGGGAGGCCAATACATTTTAGATAAAGATACTAGTCACAGGGGTAGGAATAGGATTCACAATGAAGCATACAAAATAAAGGATGTTCCCAATTGTGATGAGAAATTCATGACAATTGTTCGAAAATTCATTTCATATTTTCAACCTAAGAAGGAACAAGTAGAATCACATGTGTAATGACAAGATAAGTTGAGGGAAGAGTAGAACATACTTCCAACCATTTACTAGGAAAAAAAGAACAACTAATTACATAATGAGGTGTTCAAATCAAATCTCTAATAATTATAGTGAAAAATGAGAAATGACATGTCTCTCCAATGAAGGGAAATAGAAAGGGAGCCAAATGGAACTTCCCTTCCTTGAAGAAAAAGTATTTTTCAAAGAAATGAGAGTAGTCAAGAGATCTAAAGAATGATAAGTTCATCACCTTTAAGTCATTATATGAGGGGAAAATAAAATACATATTTATCATCAAGGAAAGGACACATAACAGAAAAGGGGTCATGTAAACCTATCATTATACTATTGATTGTCAAGAAAATAGCTAGTTTCGAGAAGAAATAGATAGATATGGAAAGGGAAAAGATCAAAGTCATCGAAGGGAAATATATTGAATTTTTGGGAGGTATGTCTCACACTCTCTGATCGAGGTGGAAATTGGTGGCCACCCACCTATTCCACTGGCTTAAATTACATTTTCCCCATCTTGGTAGATTTTTTACAGTTTTTCGGATCCCAAACGTTTAGGGTTGTTTTGAGGCCCTAAATGAAGTTTTTTTAGCTCGATAGTTCTTATCATGTAGCCATAGGCAAATGCTAGGCCTATTGAAATGTGTTTTCCTCATCTAGAACTTTTTGACGAGGTATCAAGAACCCCAAATGGAGTTTGTATGCAAAATTTATGCCCTCAGGAAGTTGATGTATCAACTAACCCCATCTGGGCCCACAAACCTTTTGGTGTTTCATCTCTCGGGGTTAGGGTTTTGGATGTTTATGGTTTTATCATTTCTTCTTTCTATTATAAATAACTTTGGAGGCTCATTGTAACTATATTCTTTTGAATGAGCATAGTGGACACATATTTTCTCAGAGATAAGCTACCATCATTATGTCTAGCTTGTGTGATTTTGTATTTTACAGTCTTTTGTATTTCAGATAGTCATTAATATAATTTGAGCTTTTTTGTATTACTATGTTCCTTGACATATCTATGTGTATTTATTTTTTAAATATATGTTATATTTATTCCTTCATATCATTCCAAAAATAATCTGGATCAGTGGTATCAGAGCTTTCTACTCCTTGTCATTATTGGTGCATGTCCTCGATGAGGTCAGGGTATAGAGGGTTGGGTCTCAATCTTGTTTCTCTTGAGGAAAATCTCTCTCGCACACCCAAGAAACATTCCATGGAATAAGAAAAGAGGGAATATAGTACATGAGATTCTTTCAACCTATTTCTCGAGGAAGCCCGCGCACAACAGAGGAATGAGATGATGGATAATTTCACCCAGATACTTCAACGGTTGTTGACAACAACAAATGCACCTTCAACCAATAGTCACTTTGAAGGTGTGATTCCCTTCAAGGTACAAGTTAACTTTTATATTCCTTTATTTGAAGGCCAGATAGATGTCGACACTTTAGAAAAATGGTTAAATATGCTAGAGGGTTATTTCTTTGTCCACAATTTCTCCAACAATGAAAATATCACCTTCGCACTCCTTAAGTCCCTTCCCCATTTGGATACTAGTGGGAGACTTACTGTGAGAAACATGTCGAGGATAAGTATGTAATTTTTGAGCCAGCACCCACTTGGGAAGCTCTTGTTGATGCCATTAAGGAACAATATTATCCTGTTTGAAGTTATGATGACCAATACATAAGATGGACCAAATTGTACCAAGAGAGTGGCCAAACGGTGATGGAGTTCACAAATATTTTCCATACCTTGTGCATCAAGATGGGTATCAAATACCCTGAGAGACATCAAGTCTTAAAATATCATGGGGCTTTGCATAGGTACCTCCAAACCAAAATGGATTTTCTGGACATCTCGTCATTGGAAGCCTCTTATTGATATGTTGTCAAAATTGAGTAGAAATTCAAGTAGTAGAACAAGCAAGAGTTCGGGTTTGCAAATCCTCAACAACTAAAGTATGGTAAGGGTGGCCCTAAATCCCAGGCCAAAGGAAATATCAAGGATCGCCAACCCTAGGATAATCATCCCAAGCCACCAATAAAGAAGGGTAATGGGAAGTCAAATAATTACATTGGCAAATGGTGTGAGTTCCACAAAATATCTTGGAAAAATATTGATGAATGTCACTCCAAATAGTCATTGTTGGCTGATAAAAAATCCCTAGGGTTAGATGTTGAATTAGACTTTTATTTAAAAATGGAAAAGGGAATATGTATTATTGATGTAGAACCCAATTTCACCATCTCTACCACAAAAGTGCAGCCAGAGGGAACCAGAGGATCCCAGAGAAGGGAAGCACCTTTTCCACTCACAGATGTGGGTGAAAGGAGACCCACTCCATTTCATTGTTGACAATGGTGTCCAGAAGAAACCAATTGTAGTGGAGGTTTTCAAGGGGTTGAACTTGATAATGAAACTACATCCTTAGTCACACACCATTGGTTGGATCATCTAGGGACAAGACATTTGCGTCAACCAACAATGTCTCCTACACTAAAACATCAAACCCTTCAAAGATGAGGTATTGTGTGATGTTTACCCACTTGAATTTTGTGATTTTTTTTAGAACAACTATATATGTGGAAGCTTCATGTTGTTTATGAATCTAGGACCTGTAGTGTCATTATTATTTTGGAAGATCAACTCTACACCATACCAAAGGCAGTCCCAAATACTGCAGTCTCTTTTATCTTCACGAAGTAGTGTAGGAAGGTGGTCTCTTAGAATGAGATATTTTTCCTCTATATGGTTAGATCAAAAGGAGAACAAAAGTTCATTGCAACCTCCAAAACCTTTGCACGAGTTCTCTCTACCCAGAAGAAATAGGAAGACTGAATAGTAGAGGAGTACAAATAGATATTCGCCTCACCTACTAGGGTGTTTGTGCACTGCCAGGTAAAGCACTCAATTGATCTAACACCTAGTTCTCCTTTTCCTAACAACCCCATATACAGGCATTTGATTATGGAGAATGAATAAATAAAATTCCATAGGTAAGAGCTAATTCTGAAGGGCCACATTAGACCAATCTCCTCACCTTGTGGGAGCCCAATTGTTATAGTATAGAAGAAGGAAGGGACATGGTGACTTTTTATTGATTACAAATCCCTGAACAAGATCACAGTCAAGAACCGGTACCCATTTCCATAGATTCATTATCTTCTCTATAAACTCAAGGGAGCTAAGTTTTTCAATAAGATTGATCTGAAAGCAGGCTACCACCAGGTGTCCATTGAGAAACCTAATGTGTGGAAGACAATCTTCAAGTCTAAAGAAGGCCTCTTTGAGTGGTTGGTCATGCATTTTGGATTGAAGAATTCCCCAGTCACATTCATGCAGATGATAGATGATATATTAATACCATTCACAAACTCCTTTGTAGTTGTATATTTGGATTCCATCCTCATATTTATAAAAAAAATGGGAGGAACGTTTGGATTATATTCAGTAGGTATTGGGAACCCTGTGGAAACACAAGTTATATTCCAATTTTGAGAAGTATTTATTTGGCATGTAGAGAATCCAATATTTGGGATAAATCATGGATGAGAAGGGTGTACATGTGGATCCATCCAAGATCCAAGTCATTTATGACTGATTCACCCCGAAGACAATGATCGAGCTTCGTAGCTTCTTGGGCCTCACCAAATTCTACCAGTGGTTTATGTTGGGGTTTTCTCATATCGCTTGGGCCCTAAGATAAGTGACCAAGGTTGGCATGAAGGCCAAGTTTGTGTGTTCTGCACCCCAAAATAAAAGCATTAGAGGATTTGAAATTCCTCCTTTTCTCAACACCAATCCTCATTCTACCAAAATTGCAATATCCATTTGAGATTGAGACAGATGCTTCATATTATGCTATCAGTGCATTCCTCACTCAACATAGGCATATGGTATCCTATCACAATGAAAATATGTCTTATTTTTTTCGAAGATACCCCACCTAAAACAAATATATGTACTCCATTGTGAAGACATGTTGATAGTGGAAGCATTACATTATGGTGAAGGAAACGATCATGCACATTGATCAAAGACCTCTGCAGTTCATGTAGACATAATGAAATTAACATAATTACCTCCATCAGAAGTGGTCCACCTACCTACAACAATTCTACTTGAATATCAAGTACAAGAAGGGTAGCACCAACCATGTAACATATTGCCTCAGTCGACCCTCGGTGGCAGCACTAACCACCATTCTTAACTCATGTGGAAATGAGACATATGGATGGCCACAATTATACATTAATGACTCTGACTTTACTACTTCTTATCAAACATTGAGCGTAGGAAAAATAGTTCCTGACTTTCATCTCTAGGATGGATTGTTATGCCATCTGAGCCACCTCTGTGTTCTTTCAATAAAGCATGCAAAGCTAATATGGGAAGCTCATTACAGCCAGGAAGTCAGAAATTTTGGTGTATAAAAGACAATGTAAGTTCTACAAAATAATTTTTATTGGTCAAATATTTGACAAAATGTTCACAAGTACATCATATGCTACACTTCTTGTTCCATTTCCAAGCTCACCATCAAGAAACAGAGGTTATACACATCTATTACTACTCCATATAGGCCTTGGGAGTCCATAACCATGGAATACATGTCTAGTATGCCTTCAACCAAGCATGGGAATGATTGTGTCTTCATGGTCATTGATTAATTCTATAAGATGGAAATTTTGGCACCCTGTAAGAAGAGAATCACAACCAAGGCCACCGCCAAGCTCTTCTTCACACATGTTTGGGTTCATTTTTGGATCCCACAAACTATCATCTTCGATCGGTAAAGTAGTTTCTTGAGAATTTTTTTGTCTAGCCTAGGGTTGATGATGGACACTAAGCTCACCAAATCGACTACCTTCCACCCATAGACTGATGGAAAAACATAGGTAGTCAACAGGATGATCGTCCATATCTTGAGGATGTATAATTCCAAAAATCGATGCACATGGGATGAAATCTTTCCTTATGTTCAACATATATACAATAGATCCTTCCACAACTCTATTTTCCACAACCCTTTTCAGATGTTCTTAAGGTTCCAACCATTGGCCCCCATTGTTGTAGATTTTCCCATTGCATCCACAAAGGAAGATTCTTCCCATGCTCAGACCAAGGTTTATTGGGAAGCCAAATTTGTTGAGTGCATCCATCACATCCAACAACAAGTTCATGATATTGTGCAGAAACTCAATTCCAAGTACAAGCAACGGCACAATCAACATCGAGGAACACACAAATTTTAGGTGGGAGATAAAGTATGGTTTCATTTGCAAAAAGAGTGCCTCATAGGACCCCATCATAAGTTATTCCCACTCTGATATGAGCCTTACAAAATCACCAAGTTTGTGGGTGAGAATGATTTTGAATTAATTATTCCTCCTTTCCTTGGCTTGCACCCAATATTTAATGTGGAACTGCTTCCACCATATTTTCCACCTCTCATGGACACTTCAGATGCGATCGAACAGTTGGACCCTACTGAACCCAATCATTACTGCATCAAACAGATGAAATTTGATTGGATCATAGAAACCAATACAAATTAAACCGACTACTAGACCATCCAACTCTATCAGGTAATCAAAGCAGGGCAATTTCTTCATCAGGGCAAGTGGCTCACTAGGAGTCATATTCAACAGAAGTTTCCCCATATGATGGAGGAAATTGATGCAATGGAGACCAATTATTCCTAAGAGGGGAGGAATGATATAGGTGGAAATTGGTGTCCACCCACCTATTCCACCGACTCAAATTACAATTTTCCATCTTGGTAGTTTTTCTACAGTTTTTTGGGTCCAAAACTTTTGGGGTTGTTTTGAGGTCATAAACGACATTGTTTTGGCTCAACAACGCCTAGACTGTAACAAAATGTAGATGTTAGGCTGAAAAAAATGTATTTCCCTCAACTATACCTTCCAAGCAAGGCATTGAGCACCCCAAATGGAGTTCGTATGCAAAAGTTACACACTCAGGAAGTTGATGTATCAACTACCCCCATCGAGGTCCACAAAAGTTTTGGTGTTTCATCTCCCATGGTTAGGGTTTGTATGTTTAGGGTTTTCTCATTTCTTTTTTATATTAAAGAGGCCTTTGGAGCCTCATTATAACCGGTTTCTTTTGAATGAGCATAGCTGACAAATCTCTTCTGAGAGATAGGCTACCACCATTCTAGCTATCTTGTGTACTTTTGCATTTTACAGTCTTTTGTATTCCAAACAAACATTTATAGAATATGAGATTTACTATATTACTGTGTTCCTTTCCATATCTATGTGTATTTATTTTTTATATCTCTGTTATATTTCATCCTTCTTATCGTACCCAAAATAATCTACATCACTCTCCCCACCTTGTTTCAAATTCCTAATGAGACATTTGACACATTATGATAAGGATAGAAGGGTAAACACCCCAGGAGTGAGGTCACTGTCATAAGTCTTTCTCATGATCCTAACAAAAGTCACAAAATGAAATCGGATAACTACTTGAGGTCAAAATATTATTTGAACCAAAATTAAATCCCACATTAAATACATGTGGAACATGTTAGAAAAACATGATCGCGGAGCAATAAAATAAAACAAATGCAGAAATAAAACACAGAAGATACACAATAAAATAAAGACACATATATACTTGGTTCACCCAGTGTGGGCTACATGCACCAGATAAATTTCCATGTCTTTCCTTTATTATTATCTAGCAAATGTAGGGATACAACCTACATCACACCCATTGTAACTTCATCTTCTTTCTCTCACAGTCTCCTCTCTCAAAATACAATATTTGCAATGATACATAGCCACAATAAATTTCCCTCATAAAATAGGGTTTCCTTCTAGGTAAAAAAACCCTAACATAAATTCTACCTTCATATCTGTGAACTAATAATGAATGGTCCATATTTACAATGAAATTACAATATACATTTACAAGGAAAATTTTCCTTCAGGGGCAGGCTTTCCCCCGGACCCCGCAGAGGGGGTAACCCCCCTCTACACTCCCCCACATGGAAGAGTGTACATTATTCTGGGCTGTAAAGTATTCATGGGGTATTAAAAAGGTTGAAAACAAAGACCTCTAAATCTGGAAGATAATCAGGCTCCACAACCAACAATCTCCCACTTGGAGACTGATCTCAACAACTCCACCGTTGTTGTATCTACTGGACTATGAACCTTCCTGGACCTAGAAAATTTCTCATATTCACCTTCATGCTTGAATAACAATTGAAATTGTGTAGGAACTCAATTTCTCACTATTTACTCCCTTATTTAACATGTCTACAGGATTCTGGCTAGTGTGTATCTTTTCCAACTTCAAATGTCCATCTTCCAAAATGGATCATATGAAATGGTACCTGAGTTGTATATGATTATTATTTGAATGGAAGGCTGAGCTATTTGAAATATGAATGGAACTCTCATAGTCAAAATACAACTTGTTATTCTCTTGCTTATTTCCCAATTCCTCCATAAACCTCTGTAACCAAATCATCTCTTTACTATCCTTTGTAGAAGAAACATACTATGCCTCTATTGTTGAAAGTGAAACAGACTTTTGCATTTTCAAAATCCAACTTAATGTTGTTCCACCTACAATAAAACCATACCCTATGGTTCTCCCCTTGCTATCTTTATCACCTTCCATATTTGAATCAACATATCCCTATAGAACAGTGTCTAAACCTTCAAAACATAATGCATGAGTAGTAGTACCTCTCAAATACATGAGAATCCACTTTACTACCTCCCAATGTTCTTTACCTGGATTGTTCATATACCTTCTCACAATTCCCACTGCATGTGCAATATATGGTCTTTTGAAAACCATCGCATACATCAAATTTCCAACTGTCGATGAATAAAGGACCCTAGAGATGTATTTTATCTCCTCCTGTGTCTTTGGACACGTCTCCTTAGTTAATTTGAAATGGCTGGCCAAAGGTGCACTAACTAGTTTTGCATCTTGTATTCTAAACCTCTCCAACACCTTCTCTATGTACTCACCCTGAGACAATATCAATTTGCAATTTTTCATGTCTCTTGTTATTATCATACCAAGTATTTTCTTTGCGGCACCCAAATCCTTCATCACAAATGAATTAGCTAATTTCTTCTTGATAACATTTTTATCTTGCATATTAAACCTTGCCACAAGCATGTCATCTACATAAAATAGAAAGATAATATAGCTTCCATTTCTATCTTATTAAAATAAACACATTGATCAAAATGACATCTACTATAACCTTGTTTTGTCATAAACATGTCAAATTTCAAATACCACTACCTTGGAGATTTCTTTAGGCCATACAATATCTTCTTCAATTTGCATACCAAATTATCGTTCCATTTGACCTCATACCCCTGTGGCTACTGCATATAAATCTCTTCCTCCAAATCCCCTTGGAGAAAATTTGTTTTTACATCTAATTGTTCAAGGTGCAAATATTCTGTTGCCATAAGACATAAAATAGTCCTAATTGAAGTCATTTTAACAACATGAGAAAATATTTCATCAAAATCTATAACTTTCTTTTGTGCAAACCCATTTACAACAAGTCTAGCCTTGTACAACTTCTTTCCTCCATCGTCTTCCTTCAACTTGTAAACCCATTTATTCTCCAATGCTATTTTTCCTGCAGGAAACTGAACCAAGTCCCAAGTCTGGTTATTTACCAAGGAATCCATTTCCTCTTTCATGCCTTTCTCCCACTTATTTTTGGTTTCTACCTACATTTCCTCTTCATAACATTTCGGTTCACCAGAATCAGTCAACAATAAATAATACAATGAAGGAGAGTATCGTTCAAGGGGTATACATAACCTGGTAGATCTTATAAGAACACTTGCAGGAGTTTGAGGTACATGTTGATCTTGTTGTTGAACATTATTATTTTCTGGTACCTTTGGAATTTATTTTTCAGTGATCTCATCAAGCAATGTGTATTATGGTTTTTCTTTTTCCTGATTCTTTCCCTGCAACTGATCATTGTACATGACCTTCTCATTGAATATGAAATCTCTACTCCTAATGATTTTTTTATTTTCATAATCCCATAAGCGATAAACAAAATCATTAACATCGTATCCAATAAAGGTACACTTCTTGTATTTTTCCTCAATCTTTGTTCTATTTTCTTTATCAATATGGACAAATGATTCACAACCGAAAGTCTTCAAAAAATAATAGTTTACCTTTTAACCTGTTCATGCCTCCTCTAGAATTCTACCATACTAATATGAAAATAGAAGGCTGACTTGTTATGCTATGCAAGAACCCTATACTTCATTAAAAATAAACTTTACAGGACCTTGCTTCATGTGTTAAAATATGCAAGATACTTTATGTGTCAAATTTATGTATCTTCTTGTAAATGCTTATGTGTGAGGAAATGTTCTTTTAGATGGTTAAATATGTACTGTAAATAAATACAAAGCAACACAACTTGCATCAAATAAACCATCAAACTCACAACAATAACAACATGATAAAGGAGTTCACCCCTCTCCGGGCTA
>JASDQU010683774.1:7175-23483 GCA_032191745.1 Picea mariana | reverse complement strand
TTTGACAACTTCCCATACAATTTGTTCTCTCTAAGGTAGGACAACACTACTCATAAGTGTTCGTCATGTTCTCTTTCCTTCTTGGAATAGATGAGGATGTCATCTAGAAAGACTTGTACAAATCGATCTAAGTACTTTCAGAATACACCGTTCATGAGGCTCATGAATACTGCTGGCACATTGATCAATCCAAAAGATACTACGACAAAATCGTAATGTCCAAACCTAGTTCGAAAGGCAGTTTTTGGGATGTCGCCTTCCTTAATCCTTAACTGATGATACCCTGATCGCAAATCAATCTTTGAGAATACCACTACTCCTTTCATCTAATCAAAGAGGTCATCTATTTGGGGCATCAGGTACCTATTTTTCATTGTAGCATTGTTCAAGTCCCTGTAGTCTATACACAGTCGTAAGGATCCATCCTTGTTCTTTACAAAAATTATTGGTGCACCCCAAGGTGAAACACTGGGCCTTATTAGCCCTAAGTCCACTGATTCTTTCAACTGCATTTGCAACTCACAAATTTTTGGCACTGTCATCCGATACGAAGTTTTGGAAATTGGTTCTGCACCAGGTTTTAGCTCAATAGTAAAATCAAGCTCCCTCTCAGGAGGTAACCCTGGTAACTCGTTCAAAAAAACATCTTTAAATTATAACAATACCAGGTACTGATCCAATGAGGGTCCCTTCCTTTCGTTCACTGCTTCCACTACATATAATCGACAGCCTTGTCTCAAGCATCACTTAACCTTCATAGTTGATATAAAGTGTAATGACACTTTTCTCCGTACACCCTGGATCTCTACTAGCCTTCCCTCATCGTCTACACATAGCACCCTCTTTGCAAAAAAATCTACCAAGGCTTGGTGAGTTGCTAACCAATCCATTCCAATGATTAGGTCATACACCCCAAGAGCAGTGAAGTATACCTTCAACCTGGTAGTACACACTCCCAGGTCTACTATACAATTATCAACACTAGGTCCTACCGCTTGTTTTTCCTTTGAAGCCATATCGACTTGTTTAAAGTCATCATGCTCGTAGGCTGCCAACCCACTCTTTTCTAATGCAGATGGGGAAATGAAACTATCTGTAGCACCAGAATCAAATAAAATCTTAACATTGATATGATTTAGCGCACCTGATGACTCCACCACTGTGGATTGATGTTCAGCCTGGCGATTATTAACCGCTGCATAAATCTAGTGGCTGCTACTTGCTCTCCCCATCAGTGCCTTCCCTTCTCTATGCACAAACCCTGATTGTAACTCTGGGAAGTCAAGCTAGTAATGGGGTCCTCCGCACCCCCAATAGGTAACACGAGATTGAACCTGTGCACTGTTATGTGACTGTCTCTGAAATAAGTTCCTTCCCCTGGAACCCCTGCCCCTACTAGTCGTTCCCTGAGATGGTTGTGGACCTATCTGCATTGTTGGCGATGAACGAGATGCTGCACTCGTTGCCATTGAAATCCCTGCGACTACCGTCCTTGGTATGACTTTATTACCATATGGCGGTGGCCTTGAGCCCCCTCCCCTCAGAAATGTCCTAGGGCCTTCCCAACGAATCCAGGACAATGTGGAAATGTTGGTCTTGTACCCCTAATTAAGTTCATGTGTTCCTCTTCATAACACTTATTTTCCACAACTTCCGCTACCGAAGACAGTTTCCACATCTGCACCATAGCTCTTATCTTAGGGTTCAATCAATAGATGAAGCGCTCTGCCTGTCGTTGGTCATTATCCATATATGAAACATATTTGACCAATTCCATAAATCATATCTCATATTCTTCTATAGTTCTGTTTCCCTATACTAAGGCATGAAACGCCCCTACCTGTTGTTCCTCATAGTATGCTGGAAGATATTTCCTTCGGCACCTCTCCTCAAAAAGTTCCCAAGATACTGTGTCTGGGGTAAGGTGCAGTTGTCTTTCCAGGTTGCCCCACCAGTTCAATGCACTGTCTCTTAACTAAAAAATTGTGATCTTTGCCTTTGAGTTGGATGTATAGTCCCTTAAGGCAAAACACCTTGTCATGCCTTCCAACCATTCTTCCGCGCGTTCACTGGCACGACCCCTTGCAAACTATGGAAGTTTGATCTTCTACAATTCTCACATGATGTCTTCGGGTGGAGGTCCTCCCTTTGAATCCATTGATGCCTCTGGATTACCTGTTCTAGATGGTGGGGGTTCCACTTCGGTCCCTGCTGGTTTTCACCCCTTTAAAGTCTCATTAATGGCCTCCNAGTTCAAGGACATTTCAAATTGGTGCTACTCAAACTAGAAACAGGGTTAGGCATAAGTTTTTCTTTACTTGTCTGTAAACAAACATTACTCTCTTTAGGGTATTGGCTGGGTTAGGATTAGGATTAAGCATCTAAGCTTGATTTCTTCGCCCTAAAAAAAAACTATTGGTTCCCTTGCCCTGTAGCTACGCTAGTATCGCACCACACTCATCAATTCCACTTGCTTACTCTCCTAGTACGTATGTCGCTTCCTTCCTGCTTGTCCTAGTCTAAGTCCTTTAAACTTTTTGCTTACAACTAATTAAGGTGACTTCCAACCTTATGTTTATTAATTATTAAAGACTAATAATCTAGACTAAAATTAATCCTAAGTTTCAATCGCCTTAATCAACACTTTCAATTTATTCCTGAAAATTAATATTATTATTAGTATTAATTAATTAATCACTAATTTACTTAATCCTTCCAATTAATTTAATTATTATTATTATTTTCTCCAAGGCACATANAACTAGTTCAGGCGATGGTGGCGGCGGCGCTGGCAGTGCCTGTGACGATGCTCCCCTGCCTCGATTCCCTTGAGTCCTGACCATCTTGTATTATTTAACCTGCATCAACCAAAGTTGTTAGGGTGATTTCAAGGACATTTCAAATTGGTGCTACTCAAACTAGAAACAGGGTTAGGCATAAGTTTTTCTTTACTTGCTCTAAACAGAGATTACTCTCTTTAGGGGATTGGCTGGGTTAGGATTAGGATTAAGCATCTAAGCTTGATTTCTTCGCCTAAAAAATAAAACTGTTGGTTCCCTTTCCCTGTAGCTATGCTAGCATCGCACCACACTCGTCAATTCCACTTGCTTACTCTCCTAGTGTGTATGTTTCCTTCTTCCCGCTTGTCTAGTCTAAGTCCTTTAAACTTTTTTCTTACAACTGATTATGGTGACTTCCAACCTTATGTTTATTAATTATTCAAGAATAATAATCTAGACTAAACTTAATCCTAAGTTTCAATCACCTTAATCAACACTTTCAATTTATTCCCGAAAATTAATATTATTATTAGTATTAATTAATTAATCACTAATTTACTTAATCCTTCGAATTAATTTAATTATTATTGTTTTTTTCTCCAAGGCACATACATGGTGTGTTGGTGTTTGGTTGTTTCTTAAGGCTTAGGCAGTGGGTGGTGGTCATGGGTTCAAAACCCATAGACTCCATATCAACCCCCTTTTGTAACATTTTTTTTTTATATAATCAGTTTAAATTAATTAATTTAATTTTTAAATCCCTAATTCGAAATAAAACCTGATTTATTTAATTTACCTACTAATCAACTAGCTAATCCCTAATTCAATTAACCACTTAAATTAATTAATCTTCCTAATCATTCTCATTAATTAATTGATTAGTTATCACTAGTATATGTATTTAGATTTAAATATTATTGTTATTAAATAATTAATATTTAACCTAAATTAAACATTAATATTTTAACCCTTAATTAAAGATAATAACAATGTCTTTAATAAAATATCTTCTCTCCTTTTTTTTATAAAACAAAATTATAAAAATAACAATTAACCAATATATTATAAAAAGAAAAGTTAGAATAAAACAATTACAAAATAAAAAAAAGAGGAAAAATAAAATAATAAATGAATAAAAAAGATCTAGATTCGGGCAGTGGGTCCTCGCATGAGGCCCATGTGGCCCCCTCTCCTCGTTCTTATCCCCTAACCATAAAACCCTACACATACTCTCCCAGGCTATCCCTCCCCAAACCTTAAACATGTCCTTCACTTCTGCCTCTTTCCTCTGCCGCCTCTCCACTTTGCTCTTCAGATAGGGATTAGGGTTCCATATCTCTGCCCTGCATAAACCATTCAATTTCTTCTAATTTCATCATCTATGAGTTTCTCAATTAGTGATTTAATGACAGTCGATTTGTGTTGTAGGGATTACAATGAGGTTACAATTTTACCAGTCCAGGTTTCGAATCTCCCTGTATCTTTGTTTTTCCTCTTGCCGTTTAGTTTCCCCTATGAATTTATAGTTGCGATGTATCTAATGCCTAGCTATGTAAATTAGATTGCTAGATAGGTTTATTAGATTTGCTTGATGGATTTTTCATCTTGGGTGGTTCAAATTCAGGATCTAGGGTTTCTATGACGTGCCGCTTATACAATCGTTTTAGGGTTGGGTTAGTTTAATATTTCCATTAAAATTGTCGCACAAGCTAAGAGATGGCTATATTGCATAGGATCTTGGAAAGTCTTTTACATTCATTCAATGCTTTCCCATGCTCTTATGTAGCACAGTCTTAAGAGATCCTTCCCAGGTTCTCAGAGAACAGAAGGGTTCTGAGAAAAAAATATGCGATAGTGATCCACGGGGTTCACTAGAGGTTGTTTTCATCCATTTTCCTCACCATGTTTTGGTGCGATATTGATGCTTAGGGTTTTTGGAGGAGGAGCAATACCAACAAAAGAGTCCCTTATAAGGTAGCAAAGATTCTCACGTTCCAAGGCTTTCAGTTCCAATTCCTCAATTTCATCACCAGCATTACTTAGATCATCCTCGCCCTTCTCTCTTTGTATAAAATCAATGTATAGGTCTAGAAAATCGGCAACAACATCTTGTCCGTTGCTAATTCCATCATCAAATTCCTTCTCCGACCATTCTAGCCCGGTCAAGTCCGACAACAATGCAGAAAAATCATCAGAGAACCTCCCCTCACATCGAAATTCTTTACTTTCCCTCAGCTCTGAGAGCTGGGCATAGACTGGATTGCAATTATTTTCTATGCAAGATGCCAGAGCTCGTTCTCATAAGGGTAGCCGACTTCTGGCAGCGAAAGGTGACGGTGCAGAGCTTGATTTCTACTTGCAATATTTTAGTTTGTTGTGCACGCTGCTGCGGCCAACGTCGAATTATTGGTCAAAATTGTATTAAACCATGCTGGAATTTCATAAAACCAACTCTAACCCACAACTTCTCTGCAATCAAGCCCATTCAAAATCCATCGAAAACATGACGGTCTTCTTCTGGATGGTCTGTGGTCTTCTCATGGGGGAGGAAGAATACGAGAATTCTGGATGAGCTCGAGGCTATGGGTTCACACGACAGAACATAGTGAATTTACTAGGCGCATTGGAGATAGTTGCATTGCTTCTTGATGGAAGTTCAGATACTGAATATGCAAAGGATGCAAATAGAATATTTAATCAAACAGTTTTTTTTTTCTTTTCTTAGAAGAAACTCTTGGACTTTCTATTAATGTTGTGCATTGAAGGTAGGTGGGTTGTAGTTGCAGTTCGTTGCGCGGCATTAAGATGCATTGGAGACTTGGTTCTTGGGCATGCGTAGAACTGTGATGCTCCTTCGTCTCTTGCATCTCTTTTCGTGTTTACCAAACAGTCTTCACACTTTCCTCTTTTATTTACTTTTACTTTTCAATGGACTTTGTCTCTGTGAATATAATCGGTTAGGTAAGATTGTTATTTGTTTTATTATTCACATAAAAAACAAATCGTTTTATTATATATATATAGAGATATATTTGATTATTTATTGTTTAAATATATATCTTTCATATATATTTATTTATATTGTTATCTATATAGTTTTTTGTTCCATCGGATTAAATTTCGAGAAGATATCTTCTTTGTTTTTGCTTAATCGATTCATAAACTATAGTTTTCTTTTGAAGCTATCTCCAATGAGGATATAGGAGCCAAAAGAAATGACATGTTAATAGCTAGTACATGAAAATAGTAAATTGGTGCCTCAATCAAGCATGTAACTCAAATTACCCTGTTTTCATTTTTACAAGTTGCCTATTNCTTTTCGTGTTTACCAAACATTGTGCACACTTTCCTCTTTTATTTACTTTTACATAATTTTTTTTTTTTTTTTACATTAAGAAGTAAAATTAATTATATAATTTATTGTATTTTACATATTGATCTGCATCTAATAGATATTAGTGGGTTTGGCTTGCAGGTTAGGTGGAGCTGGAGCTTGGCCCTTAAGGCTCCAAATTGTGAACGGGGCTCTGATAGCATGTGTAGGGACCGTAAAATACAAAATTTGATATAATTTAAGATATAATTCCTTTCAATTTACATAAATAATTCAATCACCAGCATAAAAACAAAATATTCAGTAGGGATTAAAATCTATCTACAACATGAAATAACTCAGCCATTCATAATTAAAAATACTTGCTTCTGATGCTAAATCCCACTGCTTGGGTTGGTCCAATGATGAAGTCGAAATTGTGTCAAACACTACCCAAAACTGTGTTTCCTCCCTGCCATCTAGGAGCATCCTGTTCGACTTCCTAGCTCCAGGATACCGTAAGGATATCCTGGCCCCCATGCCCAAAACCCCTATAAAACCGATGCCCCCTTCTTCTGGTTCACCAAAAACCCCTAAACAAACTCCCCACACTAGAAAAATAAGCACCTCAGACATACAATCTTTCCCCCCTTCCAATAATTCTTCCCCCTCCAAAAATAATCATCCTCCTCCTCGTAAGACTCCTCTCATCATATGCACCTTCACCGACTCTCTTCCATCTCATTAATATCTTATCCCCTTCATTATTATATTATCCCTATATTTAATGTCTTATCCCCTTTTTAATATCTTATCCTTATATTTAATGTCTTATCCCCTCCCGCATACATAAATCATTTAATTAAACATATTAAAATTATTAACCTTCTTAAATTTATTAGACATGTCATTGAATGTGATAGGTAATTAATTAATTAATTATTTAATTCATCAAAAGTTATAATAATTAATTAATTAGTAAATATTTAATTAATATTATTATGCCAATATTTGTTTAATTAAAACCATGTTAGGACAATTAATTACCTAATTAATTTTACTTAATACTCCCTAAGCATATATTCAACTAGGGTTGTTACAGTGAGTGATTGAGTGAGTGAGTGAACCCCCCAAACAAACCAAATATGGGTTTATATATTTCTTGGAATTAGAGAACCACATGGCCTTCCCCCAAGAATCTCATGTAACTGATATTATCCATTAAAACAAAATTGGGTAAATAAAATATAAAATAAATACTTTGCCCCTCAAGGCCCCTCTCTTGTGGAATCATAGCCCCGTATAACTCTTGTCGTTGTCCATATAGAAGCCAATGATGTATTTATTATTAATGATGATCAAAATATTACATTCCCTAGGCACACTAGCATCTTTTAATTGTTTAGGCAATCTGGCCTTTCATAAATTAACAAAATACATTATTTAATATGGGTCTCAAAAATGGGGTATTTCATTTACCAACTCTCCATGAGAATTTGTTTCTAAGTCCCCTATGGTAGGTAGGACCTTCTTCTCCTCCTAATCCAACATGGAAGGCTCATAGAGATTCAAAATATCCACATTGACTACTTAGTAAATGCGCATGTATGGGGGTAGAATAATTTTGTAGGAGTTATCTCATACCTTCTACAATACCGCAAAAGATCCATATCATAGATCCTTGATCTTCTTACGAGGACCCTATAATGTTTCCTTATTCAGTTATAACCAAACTCTATATCCCACTTTAAATGACTTCTCAGTTTTATGTTGATCATGTTTGGCCTTATGTTTTCCATGTGACTTCTTCAGCATCTCATGTACTTGCAAATGGATGTGTCTAATATTTTCAATAAATTTCTCTGCTCTCAATGCCTCTCTTGCAACATATTCCATCAGTCCTTGTTTTCCATAGACAACATCCAGGGGAAAAGGCAGAAAACACCCAAAGAAATTTTCAAAAGGGGACTTACCAGTAGAAGTGTGGACTAATATGTTATAAGAGTACTGAATATAGATTTTATTTTCATTCTAGGTCCCCATATTTTTCTTATTGTAACCCCTAAAAAGTTGTACCAATGTCTTGTTAACTACTTCTGTCTACCCATATGTCCATGGATGGAATGTTGTAGATCTCTTCAACTTCGTATCCATTTTCTCCCAAAATGTAGTCTAAAAGGCACTAATAAATCTAGTATCCCTATCTGAGATGATGCTCCTTGGTATTCCAAAGTTCACCTAGATATATTCGAAGTACATATTTGTTGTGTTTTGTCCTCTAATGGTCTTTTTACTAGGCATAAGAATGCACATCTCTATGATTAAGAATTTTCTAGTGATAAACTGTGTAAATATTTTTTGAAATGTCCAAGATTTTGGGTGGACCCTCCACCCATCATCAAGTATAAGAAAATCTAAGTGATTGGAAAAGAGCATGTTCAGGGGTAGAAATAGAGGATAAAAAAATCAGGAAATATCCATTGGAAAATGACTATTGTCAGTGATATTAAAATTAAAAAATTGATTATTGAAATTATTTTTAAATAATAATTTAGTTGTGATAATTTAAAATAAATTTTATCGCTCTGCTAGGGTTTCCACCATGAGCCCCTCTGCATGCGCCACCCTGGGTAACTATCATGACCATGGAGGTCGAGGAAGGGGGGCCTCCTGGCCCCTCTTACATTTCTGTCATCACCCCCGATCTAGGCATCAAACACTTCAAGAGACCAACCTTTGAACTTCTAGCAGAAATGAAAAAAATTCTTTGGGAGGATGATTTGCCAAAGGAAAAGCCATGGAGATTGACCCTGAAACAAACCATCCAAAAGCAGCTCACACCTGGGAACCTGGTAAATGCATCCTACAGGCTCCTGTTGCCCCAAAATATATAATCAATTCTCCAAGAATAGAAGATCAGAAGAAATACATGAAGGATTTCGCCCTGGTGGGAAACTTTTTGGGCCTATGGCCATTAGAGAAAGATTTAGTGAAATGGATTCAGCACTGGTGGAAGCCCAAAGGTCACTATGACCTTTATCTTATTTCAAAGGGATTCTTCACCATCATCTTACATAACCTTGAGGGAATAAACATAATCTTTGAAGGAGGCCCTTACTTTTATAACTCGACAAGACTTTTCCTCCATTTCTGGACAGAAAAGTTCAGTACTGAGAAGGAAGACTTCACGGCTACACCGGTTTGGTTGAGACTTTACTCTTTACCTCAGGATTTTTCGCTGGAGGAAATCCTAGCAGGCATAGGCAATATGATTAGAATCTACATCAAATATTTCAAGGAAACAAAACAACGAAGGTATACTGCTTATGCACGTATTTGTGTCTATTTAAATATCTCCAAAGCCCTACCTGGAGCCATAACCTTAGACTACCGGGATGAATAATGGTCCCAAACCCTAGACTATGAGCATATTCCCTTCCACTGCTGGAAGTGTCACGAACATGGCCATCTCTTTAGTGATTTCCCCCTTAATAACCTCAAAAAATCAAACCCTAAGGAATACTGACAAAAGCAAGGATGATTTCACCCAAGTCATGGGGTGTCATAGGCAACCAGCCAAAAAATTACCTCCTCAGACCCCCTCTGGACCCTCAACTAGTAACTCCTTCGATGCCCTTCAAAAACTTCCATAAATTCCCAACAATCCCTTCGTCTCCCTGTCATATCCAACAGCCTCAAAGAAAGCTAAAGATAACCCATAATCCATCCCACCTACTCCCATAATCCCTCAAATTCCCACATCGAAGACCTCCCTCCAAGCGAATCTAGGACCAAAAATAGGAGACCCTAACATAGATCTGGAGGATCAAAAATATTAGGAATAGATATGGCACACCTAGAACAAGCCTACCATAAACAACAGTTATACACCATCCCCCAGGATCGGTTACGCAAAGTGCACAAAGTCTTCCTCAACACCACCATGGGAGCATCGTCCCATGCCAACTCGAATCTAGGAATCCAAAGAGGAAGATCGAAAGAACAATGCAAACCCACTAAATAAGAGAAGAAAAGGGGAAGAAAACCAAAGCACCAACTCATCCAAGATGTAGGAAACTTCCTGGTGAACTCTGGTCAGATCCACCTGATCTCGAACAGGTTTCCTCCTCTCCAACCCTCACCCTCCTCATGAACATGTTATCTTGGAACATTAAGGGCCTCAATGCATGAAGCAAACGATGCTTTCTCCGAGAAAGGATACTGAAGGAACAATCGAACATTCTTCTTCTGCAAGAAAAAAATGCGTGGGGGATGAGGCCACTCAAATACTCACAAAATGTTGGGAGAAAGAAAAAATAGTAGAAGTATACACAAAAGGTACAATAGGGGATCTATCCATTCTCTGGAACCCAACCACTATTCTTATGGAAGGTTTCTTCATCTCCAAATGAACTATCACAGCCTCCTTCAAAATCATATGTTCAAACAAGCCAGGATTTGTCTCGAATGTGTACGGCCCCACAACCCCAAGTGACAACGTAGCCTTCCTCCATCATTTGGAAGGGATTTCCAATCACATTGGAAATCAAGGATGGATTCTCGGGGGAGACTTCAATATGATAACTAGTCTGGAGGAAAATAATGGGGGCACTCGCAGATTGGGAAATGACAATGAACAGTTCCACAGAACCATCAACTTGTTGGACCTCATCGATGTAGAAATGAACAATGAACTCTTCACTTGGTCTAATAGACGTTCAGGGGCACAACATGTTTCTTGCATATTATATTGCTTCCTAATCTATGAACCCTTCATGCTGGAGGGTCTCACTTGGAAAGACACTATGATTGATACTCTAGGGTCTGATCATTGGCTGATACTACTTATGATGAATATTAGTGGCACCCCAGGTAGGAAGCCCTTTCACTTTGATAAATTCTAGTTGACACACCTGGACTTTCAAGAAAAAATTGGTTTTTGGTGGAAAGAGGCAGCAATCATAATAGGTACTCTTATGTACAAGTTCCAACAAAAGTTAAAAAAACTCAAGCAACATCTAAAGTCTTGGAACAAATCCACTTTTGGTAACATTTTCTACACTCAAGAAATCCTTAACCAACAAATTCAAGACCTCCAACAGTAGATCAAACTTCAAGGTTTCACTGACTCTCTAAAGGACCAATAGTCCATCCTCAATACACAACTGGAAAAAAGACGGGCGTAGGAAGAAATTCTCTAAAGGAAAAAATATCACATCCAATGGCTCAAAGAGGGGGAAAGAAACACTAAATTTTTCCATAGATCAATGCTTCAATGCCGCCACACTAATCACATCACTCATCTTGTTTCGGTTCAAGGTCTGGAAATTTAAAATCATGCAAACATAGAGCAGGAACTTCTGACTTACTACAAGCACCTTCTTTCAGAACCTCCTATAGATCACACTCAAGATATAGACTCTATCATCAAGCACATCCCAAAGGAGGTCACCAAAGAACAAAATGAGGCTTTGATGTACCCAATTACCCAGAAAGAGGTTGATCAAGCCCTCAAGGACACCGCATTGGGAAAATCCATAGGGCCTGATGGATTCACAATATACTTTTTTCGCCACTGTTGGGATATGATTCGAGAAGAGGTCTGGGAAATCATATAAGATTCCAAAAAGTCAGGGTAGGTCGTATAGGCTCTCAACTCCACCTTCCTCACTCTCATTCCAAAACAGAACAACGTCACCTCACCAAATAATTTCCGACCCATTGCACTCTGCAATGTGATCTACAAGCCCATTATGAAGGTCATCACCAAGCATCTCAAAGTAATCCTACCATTCATTTTCTCTCCAGAACAATCAGGGTACATGGAGGGCCAACAGATTTTGGACAACATTATTCTAGCGAACATGGTAATCCACTTGCTCCATTCGACTAGATCACCTGGTATGCTTCTAAAACTGGATCTTTCCAAAGATTTCGATAAACCAAGTTGGAATTACTTGAAGGAAACCCTTCTAGCCTTTGGTTTTGACCCCTCATGGGTCTCCTGGATTGTAATTCTCACTTCGTCTACCCTGTTCTCCATCCTGGTCAATGGCGTTCCATCCAAACCCTTTTCCCCCTCCAGAGGTATCAAACAATGGGATCCACTCTCGCCTTTTCTTTTCATCTTATTGGAAAAATGACTTATTTGAACTATCAAAGCAGGCATTACTGATCATTCCCTCTCAGGTCTTACCCTTGATCAAATATTCCCTCCCATATCGCACAGTCAATTTGTGGATGACATCCTTTTGATGGGAATCCCCACAGTTCGGGAAGCTACCCAGATCCTCTTCGTGATGAACTTCTTTTGTGATGCTTCGGGTATGGATTTGAATCTCTCCAAGTCCCAAATATTCTTCTTCAACATGCCCATCCAGATCCAACTCCACATCACGCAAATCCTGGGGTTCACCTACAACTCTCTCCCTTCCAATGATCTTGGTATCCCTCTTATTGACAATCTATTAAGGAACACCTCCTAGGAATATCTACTATCCAAATTCATAAAAATACTAGACTCGTGGAATTTTCATTCCCTCAATCTTCTTGGTCTCCTAATCCTCCTCAAGTTTGTCCTTCAAGCCCTCCCTGTTTATGATTTCTCAGCCCTTGCAACCCCAGGTTTCATCCTTTGCATCATCAAAAACATACAAAGGAGATTCCTTTGGCAAGGCACCAAATATGGGTGCAAAAGGGCTCTGGTAAGTTGGCAAAAAAAATGCATAACAAAACATGTAGGGGAACTCAGACTCAAAGATCTGTCTATCCTCAACAAAGTCATAAGTGTGAAAATTTGGTGGAGATGGTTAAAGAGGCCTCAAGACCTTTGGGAACACCTTTGGAGGATAAAATATACACCTACCATAGTGGAGAAAGAATTAATCAGATGGAATGGTCAAGGCCCCAGATCTCTCATTTGGAATGCAGCCAAGAAAAAAAAGGGGATGATCACTGATCACTCTTTCTGGGAACTTCAAGATGGGACCTCGGCCCTTTTCTGGAGAGAATATTGGCAGCAAATTCTGGCCTTGGATAAGTACCCCACTTTGAGTAATTATATACCCCTAACGGAAGGCACAGGTTATCTAAAAGTAGTCAACTTTTGGATTCACAAAGAAAACATAGTTACCTGGAAAAGATGGAAAACTACTCACGAGGATATGAATATCCCCCTTGAGGTAAATCTCCAACCCCTGCTTGACAATATCATCTCAAGGAAAATTTTCATCCAACAAGGGGAGGACATCCTAAGGTGGAGAAAATCCACCATGAGCACCTTCAACCTCAAAGAGGCTTACTTCCTCAGTGCAGGGCATAACTCCCTCCCAAAAGATGTAGTCTGGAACAAAATATGCGGAGCAAACCTTTGGCCAAAAATAAACACCTTCCTTTGGTTATCGGTGAACAAAAGTATCCTTACCTAGGACAATTTAACAAAATGAGGCTTCACAGGTCTATCTTGGTGCCCTTTATGTTGCAATGAGGAGGAGATGCAAAATCACCTACTCAACCTATGTCCCTTCAGTTCACAACTCTGGGATCAATGCGCCATCATTATGAGAACCTCAGATAGAAACTGATCCAATGTAAGGGAAACCATTGAGGGATGGTGAGACTCATTATTTCACTCTCCCATCCTCAATAGGATTTGGCAGCTTCTCCCCAGGTTTATTCTTTGGAAGATATGGAAAGAAAGGAACTGCAAGATCTTCAACTCCTCAATGAATTGGCAAGATGTTTGGTCAAAAATCCTCTCCAACATTGAGGAAACAATCAACTTACAACATTGGACGGTTCAATATTTGTCTTGCCCGCAAAATTAAAAAATCATTCTCAATGCCTGGAAACTCTGCCTCACCCCTTCTCTTCCAACTTCAATCCCTGGTCTCACAACTAAGAACAGTCCCTCTCATTGAGGCCCTTAAATATGCTTATCACAAAATAAACTTCAACGGAGCTTCCAAATGAAATACGGGTCCAACAGGGTTTGGGGCTACGATTCAAAATAGAAAAGGAGATATCCTCCTCCTAACACCAAGGAATTTAGGGTATAACACTAACAATGCAGTTGAGATTTGGGGACTGCTCAAAGGACTCCAAGCAGCCAAATACCAAGGGATAAATTTCCTTATAGAAGAAGGATACTCATAGATCATCATCAACCTCCTGTCCTATCTCCTAAATGGTGTAGATCTGGAAAATATTTCCCCGAGTTGAAGACTCATGAACGGGTTGATCAGAATAAAATCAATTCTTTATCCCTAGTGGGTAATTATCCCCTCCCACACTTGAAGAAATGCAAACCAAGTGGAAAATAAGTTGGTAAATTTTGGGGTTGATTTGCAGGAAGGAGACTTTCACTGTACTTCTGCCTCTTGTCCAAATCAACCCCTCGTTGTTGCTTTCTTAACCACAACTCACAACAAGGACCAACCCCTAGATGGGGTGTCATTGGGATCATCACATGAATGGAAAAGTAGGAAAACACCTAGCCACAACCCACTCAACACCATGCCACCATAAACCACACTCCCACCTAGCATTTAAGTCATGCATTTAACTCATTGATTGACTGATCTAAAAATGAAGAAGACTTGTATTCTTGAAAATATTTGCAAGTTAAATTTTATGTGTTAAAATGAAAATTGATCAACTTTGCAACACAACTTTAATAGGATTTACTCATTCAATATGCATATAAATAGCAGCAATAACAGTGAACAGAAAACACATAACACAGTAAATGATAAAGGAGTTCACCCCTCTCTTGGACTACATCTCCTGGTCCAGCTTCCAATGCATCATTTGTATTATTTTCTCAAAGTTCTCAAAAATGTGCTTTACAATGCTCAAAATTTCAAATAGACTGCTCCAATGGCTTTAGAACGTCCAAAAACCCCTAGCTGGGCTTTTTCAGCACCTCGTTTGGCCAAAAAATGAAGAAGATAGGCTTCCTGGAAGTCCCCCCTTCAAACTTGTTGTCTCTGCATCTACAAAATGCACCCTTGTTGGCTCAACCTAGCCCGCATGCATATTTAAGCGTAAAAACTTAGCACCAGGTGTAACCACACGACCGGTACAAACTGTCGCACAGTTACATGCTGGCCCTTAACCATCTAAGGCTCATGGGCATGTGAAGCGCCATATGACCGTGCAAATATAAATAAAGGGCCAAAGTTCAAATGGTTATAAACATAGGTGCACCCGTGGTCACATCGCATGCCATGCAACTGGCAGTTCAAATGAAAGGGCTATACAATAGAGCACTCATATAGTAATGTGGTCACATCGCATACCATGCGACCGGTGGTTCAAATGAAAAGGCTATACAATAGAGCGCTCATATAATAATGTGGTCACATTGTATATACGCAGGACCGGGGGCCAGGGCTAAGCCCGGACCCGGTCCGTGCCCACCATATAATAAATTTCAACATAAATATAATATGCATTGTTTATAATACAAGGCACATGTGGTGGCACACTGGTCGACGGCCCTTCCCAAGGCTCTTCCCCTGCCCGGAGGTCGTGGGGTCGAGTCCTGCTGAATGCATAAATTTTAAACCAACATGTGTGTGACACGTGGTGGCCATTGATTGGGCCACGTGTCACCATCCTGTTCATTGCAAACATGCCACGTAATATGCCAACTATCCACACAACTGCCTGCCACATCTCGTACGGCCTGCCAAGTCAACGTCCGTATGGACTGTATGGACTATACAGTCAGCCCCCCTTTTTTGCATATTTGTCATTTTAAATAGAACACGATATCTCTCACTCCCGATGTCTGTTTGAACCCAAACGAGTTGCATTGGGTTCGTAACAATGAGGCCTACACTCCCATTTGATTTGAAGCGATTTCGAGAACTTTGAATTTTGAGCAAAATTTGATCCCCTGGATCACACCTCCCCATTGGAAAGATTTTGGACCTCCAAAAGACTATTTTCAGTCTATCTGAAGATGAGGGTATAGCTCCCTCACCTTTCCAACCTCAATCCACTTGGATTTTCTTGGATTTGTACCTTTAATACCAACTCGAAGATACTCCACATTTCCTCATTTTGAAATTCGCATTCTCCTGTCAAGGATGGTGTCTTCATGCAGTTCTGTAAGATATTCTGGGGAAAAATCATCTATAGAAGGAATCTGACCATGCTCTCCTTGATCATCAATCAAAGGAGGCTCATACAATTTCAAATTCTCAACAT